>LPNX010367652.1:1000-17352 GCA_001517045.1 Pseudotsuga menziesii
ATAATGATGATGATGATGATGATGATGATGTTCATGATGTTGATGGTGATGATGATGAGGATGATGATGATGATGTTCACGATGTTGATGGTGATGATGATGAGGATGATGATGATGAAGGTGATGATGATGATGAGGATGAGGATGAGGATGAGGATGATGATGATGATGTTCATGATGTTGATGGTGATGATGATGATGAATGCTGAAGATGTTCATGATGTTGATGGTGATGATGATGAGGATGATGATGATGTTCATGATGTTGATGCTGATGATGATGATGAGGAAGATGATGATGAATGATGATGATGTTCATGATGTTGATGGTGATGATGAGGAGGAGGATGATGAGGAGGATGATGATGATGATGATGTTCATGATGTTGATGGTGATGATGATGATCATGTTGATGATGGTGATGATGATGATGGTGATGATGATGATGATGATGAAGGTGATGATGAGGAGAAGGAGGATGATGATGATGATGTTCATGATGTTGATGGTGATGATGATGATGAGGATGATGATGATGAATGATGATGATGATGAATGATGATGATGTTCATGATGTTGATGGTGATGAGGATGAGGATGAGGATGATGATGATGAGGATGATGATGTTCATGATGTTGATGGTGATGATGATGAGGATGATGATTAGGATGATGATGATGATGTTCATGATGTTGATGGTGATGATCATGATGATGAGGAGGAGGAGGAGGAGGATGATGGCAATGATGGCAATGGTGATGATGATGATGATGATGATGATGAAGGTGATGATGATGATGATGATGACGATGGTGATGATGATGATGATGATGATGATGAAGGTGATGATGATGATGAAGATAATGATGATGATGATGATGATGAAGATGAACATCATGATGACGATGATGATGATGAAGATGAAAATGATGAAGATGATCATGATGATCATGGTGATGTTGATGATGATGATGATGGTGATGATGAGGAAGGTGATGAGGAGGAGGAGGAGGAGGAGGAGGATGACGATGGTGATGACGATGATGTTCATGATGATGATGACGACGATGGTGATGATGATGTTCATGATGTTGATGGTGATGATGATGATCATGTTGATGATGATGATGATGGTGATGATGAAGGTGATGATGATGATCAGGATGAGGATGATGATGATGATGATGACAATGATGAAGAAGATGATGATGATGATGGCGATGGTGATGATGATGATCATGTTGTTGATGATAATGAGGAGGAGGAGGAGGAGGAGGAAGGTGATGATGATGATGAGGATGAGGATGATGATGATTATGAATATGATGATGATGATGACGATGGCGATGATGATGTTGATGATGATGACGACGATTGTGATGATGGTGTTCATGATGTTGATGGTGGTGATGATGATCATGTTGTTGATGATGATGATGATGATGATGAACATGATGAAGATGATGATGATGAACATGGCGATGTTGATGATGATGATTGATGATCAATGATCATGGTGATGATGATGATGATGAAGATGATGAAGATGATGATCATGATCATGATCATGGTGATGATGATGTTTATGATGTTGATGTTGAGAATGATGATGATGAAGATGATGAAGATGATGATGATGATGATGATGATGAGGAAGGAGATGAGGACGATGAGGATGAGGATGTTGATGATGAGGATGATGTTGATGATGATAATGACGACGATGGTGATGATGATGTTCATGATGTTGATGGTGATGATGATGATCATGTTGATGATGATGATGATGATGATGATGATGAAGGTGATGATAATGATGATGATGGTGATGATGATGTTCATGATGATGATGAAGATGATGATGATGATGAAAAACATGAAGATGATGAAGATGATGAGGATAATGATGATGATGAGGATGAGGATGAGGATGAGGATGATGATGAGGATGATGATGATGATGTTCATGATGTTGATGGTGATGATGATGATAAGGATGATGAAGGTGATGATGATGATGATGTTCATGATGTTGATGGTGATGATGATGATAAGGATGATGAAGGTGATGATGATGATGATGATGATGACGACGATGACGACGATGGTGATAATGTTGATGATGATGATGTTCATGATGTTGATGTTGATGATGATGATGACGACGATGACGACGATGGTGATAATGTTGATGATGATGATGTTCATGATGTTGATGTTGATGATGATGATGATGATGATGATGATGATGATGATGATGATGATGAAGAAGATGAACATGATGATCATGATGATGATGATGATGATGAAGATGAACATGATGAAGATGATCATGATGATCATGGTGATGTTGATGATGATGATCATGGTGATGATGACGTTGATGATGAGGAAGGTGATGAGGAGGAGGAGGAGGAGGAGGAGGATGATGACGATGGTGATGACGATGATGTTCATGATGATGATGACGACGATGGTGATGATAATGTTCACGATGTTGATGGTGATGATGATGATCATGTTGATGATGATGATGATGATGATGTTGATGATGAAGGTGATGATGATGATGAGGATGAGGATGATGATGATGATGATGATGATGATGATGATGATGGCGATGGTGATGATGATGATCATGTTGATGATGAGGAGGAGGAAGAGGAGGACGAGGAGGAGGAAGATGATGATGATGATGAGGATGATGAAGATGATGATGATGATGACGATGGTGATGATGATGTTGATGATGATGATGACGATTGTGATAATGATGTTCATGATGTTGATGGTGATGATGATGATCATGTTGATGATGATGATGATGATGATGATGATGTTGATGATGATGACGATGGTGATGATGATGAAGATGAATATGATGATGATGATGATGATGATGATGATGATGAACATGATGAAGATGATGATGATGAACATGGCAATGTTGATGATGATGATCGATGATCAATGATCATGGTCATGATGATGATGATGCTGAAGATGAAGATGATGAAGATGATGATCGTGTTGATGATGATGATGATGATGATGATGATGATGATGATGGTGATGATGATGTTTATGATGTTGATGTTGAGGACGATGATGATGATGATGAAGATGATGATGATGATGATGATCATGTTGATGATGAGGAGGAGGAGGAGGAGGAGGAAGGTGATGATGATGAGGATGAGGATGATGTTGATGATGATGATGACGATGATGGTGATGATGATGTTCATGATGTTGATGGTGATGATGATGATCATGATGATGATGATGATGATGATGATGATGATGAAGGTGATGATGATGATGACGATGGTGATGATGATGATGATGAAGATGATGATGATGATGAAGATGATGAAGATGATGAAGATGATGATGATGATGAAGATGAACGCTATTTTTTATTTTACAAAATGCGCATGTGATTTGTTTGCACATAATGCGCATGTGTTTTGTTTCTATAAAACACGCACACATTTTGTTTAACTAAATCACGCTCGTGTATTCTTTAAATTCAAAAATTTATTCCCTCCAAATGATAAGGCCGAGCCTCCACCCATGCTTTCATGGAATTCCTATGCCTATGTGTTTGCTTTGTACTTTGCTTCGGATTCAACATGCCTGTGCCTTGGAGTATGATAAACCATGGCTAATTCAGCATTATATCCAAATTTTCAATATGCTCGTGTTTAGCGGTTCATTTAATTATGCTGCACACCTCCATTTTTTATGAGATTTTAGAAACAGATATGGTTTTTTTTGTAGATTCTAAATATGTAATTTCTAACAAGAATACGTAATTTTTTCTATTGTTTTCTTATTTATCTTCTGTCATCACTCCTCAACTCAAAAAACACATTGGTAGTGTTTCGTTAATATCTCTTTCGTTTTTCAACCATTTTTAAAAAAAAATGTATGGTGCACTAAAGAACACCAACCTCTACATGCTATAAAAAACCCATTTCCAAATAATTGCATTAAGACATTCAAATGCTGCACCCACAATTGATGTACCATTTTCGAGGTTTGACCTCTTATATAATTAAAAAAGAATTAAAAATATTGTTTTTATTATTGGAAAAATAGTCGTGCACTACTCATATATGTTCTCTATATGTATACCGATTTTCGTAAGTTTATTCCATCATTTAGACACTCAGATGCTACAGCCACAAAAACATATACCTTATAATTTATCACAAAAATAAAAAGTGCCCGTTAAAATTTATCTAAATTTAGATAGTTAACATCATTTTCAATAGAAAAATTATATATATTTGGAAAGGTCATTCAATTTCCTACATTTCTTATTTTTTACTGATCACAAGATTCATTGTGTAAGTGTCTCAAAATATCCATGCAAGTTTATGGATGTCTGTTTTTTCAGTTTTGTATTGCATCTAACATGCCAAAAGAGACTCTCAACTTCTTGCACACACCCATGATTTTGTCTTTACCTGTTAGTAGGCAGTTGAAATGGCCAAAGAATGGTAGGCTGCATTGAAGCACCAACAAGAAAATGCAGACTGTTGATGAAGCCATGGGAGAAATATTACCTCCGAAAGATTAAAAGTACAAGGCCATTAACAAAAAATCAAACCAGAAACCCTATTGCCACAACCATTATCACAGAGCAGAGCTTTGACTCTCATCTACTTCAAAACCTAAGAATCTAGTACAATAACGAGGTTTTTGACAATCCAAAACATATTAAAAACCCTTACATTTCCATCATATAGGTGTAAGGCCAAGATCAATTCTTGGGCCAACTCAAGAACCTAGTTGCGTTGCCAACTTGCTGCTAGGACAAAATTAAAGTCAACCAAGTACCAATTTTAACCCGCAACTAGAGAAATCATGGCTCGAAATTATTGCACACATGTTATAATAGCTAGGTTAAAGCCATGTTTCATATAGTTGAAACATAACGTAAACATGCTTCATATCAAACCCTTCGTGGTATGCCAAGAACCCTTAACATCATAAAACTTAGATTAATACATTCCATAAACATAAACATAATATTCCAAACAAAAACCATTGTATCATAAACCTTTAAACTTTGTATTATTATAACGAAGGTTTACCATATGTCTTTACAAACGCCAAACCATTGGGATTAAGGGGAGGGTCACAACACACCATATCTTAGGCTATGGTAAGGCCTAAGGCCTTTGATTTACACTTGAAAAACATACTACATAAGGGTTGGGGTCAATACTATGAAAAGTCTCCCAAGCCTTAGGGAAAGTAAGGCCCCAGTAAAATTAATCAATATAAGAGCAAGTAAATGAAGAACATCACATGTATGGGCATGACTGAATGTTTCGAAAGGAGATGGACATTGCCTCAACTAATAGAACCTGACATAACAAACAGGATAAATATAATAATAACTTGCAGAAGTTAGAACATGAGTAATCTTCTAGTAAATGACGGTAAAAATTATGCATGTAATTTTTTATTTTATTTAATGATTTTGAAGTGTTACATAATGGTATTAGAGCATGTGTAATGTTCCTATAATCCATAAATAAATAAATAAATTCCATAGACTAATAAAATGCTATATCTGAAGGACATCTTATTTCTACTGTGGAATAAAAACTTGTCCAGAGAACTAAACCTAAGTTTTGTCTGTTGGTTTCCTTATTTGTTTTTCCTGTATGATGATAATTTCTACATGTTGTTGTTCCATATTTCGATACGCATTTAAAATTACTTTTCTTGTCTATCTTATTTATCGATATGGTCGAGGCTTACTTTGTTTTACATATTGCTTTCGTTTTACATGTATTTAATTTGTTTATGGTTCATTATGAAGAGGACGACTTACCTCTGTATATCAAGGGGCAGAGTGGCATGTCTTTGTCCCTTAAAGGTCCACTAAAAAAGGTAAGGTTCCTATGCTACGGGGTTTACTTAGTTCATCATGAACTAATTCATGTGTTTATAATCTCCTCTACAGTTGATTTCACCGATGAACTTAGTCTTGTGATCATGGCAAAAATAGCATCCTAACATCTACACCAATTCTCACCTAAACAAAGTTATTCCTATGCTCAAAAGTTAAAAGAGGAAAAAGGGTCTTAAGCCTAGACTATACCTTATATCTATGGTAATAAGGGTTTATAATATATGCATGTTTTAAAACTATAAGATGAATGTTTAAAACCTTGGATGTAACATTTTTTATGTTTGAACTATAGTGTGGAGGGGTTTTATGTTATGGCACATTCTATGCCATCGAAACTATGTCTTATATCCTAGAAATTTGCAATAGCGGAGGGTTTAAGACTAAGGTAATGGGTTTTAAAACGGTGGTTAGAAATGTAAATCCATACTATGCAATTGTGGGTTTTGATTTGCATGGAGGTGGTGGGAAGGTTGGTGCATTGAATGCACCTTGGTCTTCGTTGTTGTTGGGAAGGAGGTCTCACGCTCCAGGTTGCATCTATGCACCCATGCTGTGCAACCAACATGCCTTGAGCTCATTAACAGGTATGCATTTAAATGTTTGTTTTCACTTTTGTGTTGTTTGTTTGGTTTACAGTTTGATTGGGATACTTCTGATCCAAAATCGTTTCATTGTGCAGGTGAGCAGAGCATGGGTACTCTATGTGTTGGAAGGCAAAGCTATGGAGTTTCTTGCACAACCAATTCCTGGTAATCCTTGCAATGGCAATGGGCCTGTATTCATACCTTCCACTTGCTGTGTTTTATTAGAGGGTTTTGAAACTTGGTCTGGCGAATGTATGGTTTAAGCCATTCACTTTTTTTGGTTGGATATTTGATTTTATTAAATTGTTTTGGGAATTATGTATACACGACTGTGTAAATCCTTTCCATGGCTCTGTCATTTGTAAATTTGATGTTGTGTATGGTTGAGAGGTACTCAACTCTGTGTGTATGGTTTACCATTTGATATGAAATAGATTTTGGTTTTCTAATGACTTTTAATGGAATCTTCGATTGGGTTTGTAATATGGCTTTGTGTTTTAAATCTATGTTTTCTTTAAAATGTACAATGCCATTGCTCTGCAATGGCTTGATAGTTGATGCGAAGTGGTGACAAAGTGTGGTTTTTAAATGGATGTGTTTGTTTAGATGAGAAGGTAGCTCTATTTGATTTATTGTTTGGTCATTTCTACAGACAGCCGTAAGTATATATCCCAGGCTTTGGGGTGGCAACATAGCCTGTCTATGTAATTTTGTTGGGAAGAGCATAGCTTTGTTCCGTAGTTTATATATAGTGTTTTAAATGAAATATGGTCAGCCTATAAGGAGAAACCCCGCGTGAATCATACCGTTAGTAAAGGGTTGAGTATTTTCATTGTGTACCTATAGGATTCGATCATGGGTTCTTTACTTACTGTGACTGCGTTTACATATTATAATCCTTTGTTTGTTAATATGATTTTATAGGTTGTTTCTTGGGATTCCACTAATGCGATGCATTCGGGGATATACTCTGTTTAGTTTGGATGTTTATTTTGTTTTTACTGTAAGATGTTAGACAAGTTTTGCAGATCCTTATAGGATTCGATGGTTGCACTTAGTGAAATAAGTTTTAGAAGTATTTAATATTTTAATAGTATGATCTGAAAAAAAATCATGGATAGGGTCTCGGCCTTCACACCTTGGGTAAACTTGATAGTCATTTTATAATATTGGTTGACAACGTTTTTATGATGTTCTATTTGGTTTATATGTAATGTTGTTTATGAGTATTTTATGTTTTGGAAAGATGTGTTTGCTAGCAATATGAAATCTACCAACACTATAATTTATTTTTAAGGTTTTGATTCAGTGAATTAAGAGATTCGATCTCTGGTTTGTTTATTTTTAAATATGTAGTTAATAATTATTTTGCTTAACGTAGGAACTCTTTTACTAGTTCCTAATTTGAATCTTTAGGATTAAATATTTATTTAATAATTTTTAATAAATCATAATTACATAGACTATTTATTCATTATCTATAGTTATTATTGTTTCTTCATATTTAATATATATATATATATATTCTTTTATTCATAATACATATGAACTATATATATTATTATTGTTAATATTTATTTAGGAATCATATAACATGACCTCATTTATATGGTGCTTTCATTATCTTATAATCATTCCTTTTATCAAGGCCTTTAGGTAGGATTGGTCAACTAAGTTAGGAAGCTCTAACCCTCCTTGCATGTCGGATTACCTCATGTATCATGGTAGTTCTTCAGTACTTGATGAGAAGTAGAAATTTGAAATTTCATTTAATCAACTTAAAATAAGTAAGATAAGGTCGATGCTTCTCAGAGTCATTTTCACTCAACATAATTAATTTTCAATAACTCTTACAACTATTCAAAGCCCAAGCTCAACCCCCAAAATTGGGAGTCACACTTAGTGCAATTCCAGAGCCTCTCGATCAACACTAATGCTAGGATGTACTTGTATAATACACCTATAGATACAATGGCCAAGGATCCGATGTTCCATAGCTTATGATCAACATCAATTTGGAATTCTCCAGGGCTTATGCCCAACACTTCCAATTCTTATAACTCATGTGTTCCAATTCTTATGCTCAACACAAAATCTCATAAATCATGTGCTCCAGAGCTTGCTCTCAACACAAAATATAATCACTCATGTGCTCCAAGCTTGCGCTCAACAAGAAATCTCATCACTCATGTGCTTCAGGGTCCACTCCCAACACATTATAGAACTCAATCATGCATCCAGTATTCTGCACATCTTATCACAAAAATCATCTCAGTATATGTATTTAAGGTAAATCACATAACACACCCAGTACATCATACTACGATAATAATCATGTCCATCAGTGTCTATTCCCAACATATACAATCACATACATGATAAATAAAACATATGCATTGGCTTTCACCCAATATAGCTAACTAATCAACATAACTCATGTCTAGTGCAGCCTTATGCCCAATATACAAACATAAACATCAAAGTAAATCATGCGCAATGGGACTAATTCCCATAAATGTTAAGGTCAAAATTCAGGATATTGCAACCCTCCCCGCTTAGAACAACACCATCCCTGTGTTCTAGGGATTAGGAAGGAAATCATGAAATAAGGTGGGGTAAGCCTCTCTCATGGTGGCTTCATTCTACGAATTAGACTCATCGGCGTCATAGTGCTTCCACTACACTTTCAATTGGACTATGGTGTGCCTCCCGAGTTGTACTTCTCTTTTGTCCAGAATATGAAGGGGTTCAGGTATGAATTCCCCTTCAGGTTCCACCTATAATAAGGACCAGTCAATCATACATTTTTAGTATCATATACATATTTCTTTAATTAATATGCATGGAAAACATTATGAACCTTTATGTGAGAAGGTAAGGCTAATTAGTATGGCACTAGCCCTCTCTTGGCCAATATTGCAAAGGGTCCGTAAAATCTTGATGCAAACTTTCCGCATCCTCCCAAGCTTAATGAGATTCTCTTCGCTTTTACTTTTAAGTAAACATGTTCACCGATATGATCATCTTTATATTTCCTTTTCATATACACGGAACTCTTTTGGAGGTCTTGAGCTTATTAAAGGTTTTGTTGAACTTTTGTGACTAATTGTTCCAAGTCCTTTAGTAAGTTTGGCCCTAACATCAGTCGGTCCACCAGTCTATCCCAAGTAACTGGTGTTCTATACTTTCGACCATAGAGTACCTAGAAGGGACTCATCTTGGAGAAGGTATGGTATCCGTTGTTATATGCAAATTCTATGAGGTGCAGATAATCCTCCCACTTGGTGAGATTGTTCATAACATAGATTCTAAGCATGTCTTCCAAAATCTGGTTTACCTGTTCTGTATTCCCATCTGTCTGCGGGTGGTAAGCAGTACTAAATTTCAACTGTCTCTAAACTAGAGAATAAATATCTCCAAAATTTTATGGTAAAATTCATGTCTCGATTCGATATGATTTCCTTAGGTATCCCATGCAATATGAATAACTCCTTTAAGAATATGTCGGCCATGTGAATTGCCTTGTAGGTTAACTTAACTGGGATAAAGTGTGTCGCTTTTGATAATTTGTCAACCACTACAAAGATGGAATCATTTTTCTTCTTTCCCTTGTGTAGACCCATAATAAACTCCATACTAATGACTTCCCACTTCCATTCTGCAATGGGTAACGGTTGTAGCAATCCTGAAGGATGCTGGTGCTCATCTTTGACTAGCTGACATTCTTGACATTTTGCGATAAATAATGTTATATAGTCAGCCTTTAACTTAGGCCAAAAAAAATGTTTATTTAATGCTGATATCATCTTTTGATATCCTATATGCCCCGAGTAGGGTTTCTGATGGAATTTTGTTAGGATGCTGGACCTGATGTCCCCTCCTTCTAGGACATACAATCTCTCTTTGGGACACAATAGTCTGGTCTTGTCTACCGTATACTCTTTTGGTTGTTGAAACAACCTGTCCTCTTAAATCTTCTCATGGATTTCAACATAGAAATGGTCAACTCCATTTGTTGTTTTGATCCTATTGTGCAAATCCGAATTGGTTTGGCTTAAGGTTACCTCATATAACATATGAGATCGTCGACTTAAAACATCAATGGTTTTATTCTCCTTTCCCTTTATATTCTTTAATTCCAAATGGTACTCAATGAGGAAGGCCAACCATCTAGCCTTCCTGGCATTTAGATATGTCTAGTCCAATAAGTACTTCAGACTCATGTTATGTGTATTCAGAAGAAAATTCTTCCCCATGAGGTAGTGCCTCCACATCTTCAAGGTGTGGATAATGGATTCTAGCTCAAGATCATGAGAGGGAAAAAAAATCCGTGTTCCTTTAAATTCCTCGACTCGTAATAGATCGCGCAATCATTCTGCATGAGGACTCCTCCAATTCCTTCCTTGCTTGCATATGTGAAAACAACAAAATCCCCATCGGGATATGCAATTCGTAGTATCGGTGCAATTGTTAGAAGTTGCTTATCTTCTGAAAACTTTTCTCGCACTTTGTTGTCCATAAGAACTTGTTTTCCTTCTTTTGTAAAGAGTTCATGGGACAAGAAATCCTCGAAAATTTTTGGATGAACTTTCGATAATAACCCGCTAATCCCAAGAATGACCTAATGTCTATCACATGGGTAGGGGTAGGCCAATCCTCTATGACTTTAATATTTTTAGGGTTGAAGGATATCCCCTTCTCGAAGATGATGTGACCTAGTTTTTGTATATGTGGTTTGTAAAAATCACATTTACTAAACTTAACGTAAATTTGGTGTTCCTGTAACACCCATAGTACTAAGTGGAGATGCTCCTCATGTTCTTATTTACTCTTTGAGTAAACTAGTATGTTGTCTATAAATACTAATACCAACGTATCTAGGTATTTACTAAATATATTGTTCATCATGGACATAAAATTTGTTGGTGCATTGGTTGACCCTGTTGGAGACATTTTGCCATCATACACACTCTTTCGGTCAAATTGGCCTAGTTAAACCACTATCCTAAGTATAATTGACATTAATTGACATCCATGGAGCATTAATTTCCATCACCCAGTCACACCCACGCCTACCTACAGTCAAGGAGGCTAACTTAGCCTTCTCTTACAGTCAAGGAGGCTAACTGGAGCACTCTGGGGGTGATCTGAGTGACATTAATGTACCTAATTGCTAACTTGTGGTTACAATCAGTTCAACCAGTCAGTTAAGGTGCCTCCAGTCATTAAATATATTATTTAATGATTATTTATTATTATTTAATGATCTGGAGTTAACAAGGCGCCTCCACCAACTTCTGATGGTCAGATCAGCTTCAGTTAACCTCATAGGGGTTCATTGAAGTCATGGAGCACTAGCACTTGATGGATGGCTTGCTATGACATGTGTCTGATCTCCTTCAGTTGAGATTCAGTCATTTATTGCACTCTAACTTCAGTTAGGGTTTGGTGAGTTAATTAGGGTTTTGGTCATGTGGTTAACTGAGTGTGATTGAATGGCTAGAGTCAGTTAAGCCAGAATCACTCACTGAATTCGAATTGTCTCCTTAGGTATTCGAATTCTTCATAGAGTTAAGCTATTGCTTAGCATTGGAATTGTAACGCTTCATTTTTTATTGAATATACAGAGAGGAAACCAATTCCGGTTCCGATTATTTCCAATTCATGAATATTTGTTAATTATTCTTTGATGATTTTGATTCCTAGTTCCTAGATCATGTGCAAGAATTAATATGGTATCAGATCATATGGCGGGACAAAGATCAATCTCTCAAAAACAAGATTTTTGATAGATTTCTCCATGGAAAGTGAGCAATAGCTCAAAATTCCAGCACTGCACCAGAAGCCAAGGCTTACCACTCAATATCCCAAGTAAAGAACTTGTTGATCAAGATTGCTTGATTGACTATGCTGGGTGTCATGAAAGCCTAGAATGTGTAGGCTGTCTGACCTCATTTTTCCCTTTCTTTTTTTATTTTCAGGTTTCTACAGGTGAATCATTCACTACAGCATATCTAGATGGCCTCCTCAGTACCTCTCTTGACTCCATACAATTTCCACACATGGAAAAACAAAATGGAGCTTCAGTTGCACTCCAAAGGACTCCATAGAGTCGCCATGGACACTGAAGTTGAGCCTGGATCCACCATAGAAAAATCAAGATTCTTGAACAAGAAGGATGAAGCATTCGGTTTCTTGTGCCTCTCTATTTCAGAAGACCTTCTCTTCCATCTTACGGATTTGAAGACACCAAAAGAAATATGGGACAAATTGGAATCTCTATACGGAAAGCATGATGACTTGAGAGTTTACCAACTCGAAAATGAAATCATGTCTCTCCAACCTTCCAATTTTGAGACTCTGAATGATTTCTTTACAAAGTTCAAGCATACTGTTTTCCTCTTGAAGCAATGCAAAGTGGAGGAGGATGATCAGCTCATCCTAGATATCCTCTCCAAACTCGGGGCTGATTATTCAGTTTCTATTTCTACATTCTGTGCTGGGAAGCTCACAATTCCCAGATGGAAGATACACTCAATACCTTCATTGAGTCCCTAACTAATGAACATGACAAGCCTATCCAGATGGGGATCATCTGATCTTCCCGTGATCAATCCCTCCATGTCTCGGGGCCCAAAGATGTGAAGGGTAAAGGAAAGCAGCAGAAAAATCAGAAAACTAAATTTGATGCTCCCAAGCCTAGCGTTGAAAATCAGCAACATGATGAATCTTCTGGCTCAAGGAAGAACAAAGGAAAAGGGCACGATGGGAAAGAAAAAGTCAGGTGTTCTTACTGCAGGAAGGGTTTTCACCCTGAACATGCCTGCATGAAGAAAAATCTTGATGAAGCAACCTCTCTCCTTGAGAGGAATCACATCAATATTTCGGAGAGCTTTCAGAGGAGAGATCACCAAGATTGGGAACCACAGCATGAGAAAGGTCATGCCCTCATGGCAAGCACTTCAAAGTCCAAATCACTGCTGATTGAAAGTGGAGCTTCAAATCACATGATGGCTGAAAAATACCCCTTTTCATCCTTGGAGACCAGAAAATCCATCCCCATCCACATGGGAGATGACTCCACCATCATTTTCAAAGGACAAGGTACTGTAGATCTAGAAAATGGTTTTTTTTCTAATGTTTTGTATGTACCATCTCTAGCAGAAAATATCCTTATTGTATATTAGATGACACATATAGGAATGCCTAAAAGAGTCTCTTTCAGCCCAAATGATGTTGAGATAACAGAAATTGCATCTGGGAAACTCATTACAAAAGGCCTTGCAAATCATCATGAAAAAGCCTATGAGTTCTCTCACTTTGTTGCGGATGCAAAGCCCACCACTCTACTAACTCATGGAAATGAGGTTAGTAGGATGTGGCATGAGAGATTTGGCCATCTTAATTTCAAATATTTGTAGCAATTACAGAAAAACTCCATGGTTGAAGGCCTCCCGGTCATCAAGGAAACCACAGGAGTCTGGAAGGGCTGTGTGATTGGAAAACACCCTGAGCACAAGTTCGATCGAGGGAAGGAAAACTGAGCTACAAGCATATTGGGGCTGATAAATTCTGATATCAATGGTCCAATGCCAGTCACATACATGAATGGATCAAGGTACCTCCTTACCTTTATTGATTATTTTTCAAGGTATACATGGGTTTTCTTTCTCAAAAAGAAATTAGAGGTATGTGAAAAAATTTCTGAATTGAAGACCTTGATCGAAAATGCCTCTGGGCTTAAGATCAAGATATTGAGATCTGATAATGGAGGGGAGTATGTCAGTAATGATTTTCTATACGTATGCTCCCAAATTGGTATTCAGGTCCAACATTCAATTCCCTACACTCCCCAGCAAAATGGAGTAGCGGAAAGGAAGAATCAGTCTCTCAAAGAGATGACCACCTGTATGTTGGAGTCAAAGAAGCTTGCTGCAAATTTGTGGGATGAAGCCATGCATGCTACAGCATACATTCAGAATAGGGTGCCACATTCATCAGTGAAAGGAAAGACTCATTTTGAATCATACTTCGGACACAAGCTAGATGTGTCGAACCTACGGGTGTTTGGGTCCACTGCATGGGCCCGAATTCCGCTTGATAAAAGAAGGGCTTTGCAACCGCAAAGCATAGAATGTTTGTTTATTGGGTATCCTGATGAATCTAAAGGATTCAAGCTGCTATATATCAATACCAAACAGATCATCATCGAGAGAAGTGTCAAGTTCGATGAGCCTCTTCAGGAGGTGGAACTAGTGAAGGAGAAAACTGCTGAATTTCCTTCCTATTCCACTGAATATTTGGATGATGAAATTGGGGGTGATGACCCTGATTTGGATCCTCTGATTTCTGATATTAGTGTGCAGCAATCATCAGATACTAAATTAGAACCTGAAGTGCAAAATCATCTTCCTACATGGGCCCAAAAAACACTCTCCTCCGCAGGAGACAACATTGGAAATTCGGATGATCCAAGGAGAACCCGGTCTGATTTCCAAAGAGCAGGTATTGTGCTCTCTTGTTCTGATAATTTGCTGTACGAAACTTGCTATTTGATGATTATTTCAGATCCAAAATCCTACTACCATGCTCGGAATGATCTAAGATGGCAAGTTGCCATGGATGAAGAGATGAATTCTCTTCAGAAAAACACTACTTGGGAGCTAGTTCCTCTTCCTCCGGGAAGGAAATTGGTTCAATGCAAGTGGGTGTTTCAGACAAAGGTTTCTGCTGATGGAAGCACCTGAAAATATAAGGCAAGTCTGGTAGCAAAAGTTTTCTCTCAGGTCCAAGGAGTGGACTACCATGAGACCTTTGCACCGGTTGCAAAAATGGACTCCATCTACCTTGTTTTGGCTATTTCCGCATCCAAGCACTGGGAGGTGCATCACATGGATGTTAAGTAAGACTTTATGCATGGATATATTTATGAGGAGATATACATGAATCATCCTGATGGCTACATCACTGATCCATCTTTGTTTTGCAAGCTAAATAAGTCACTATACGGGTTAAAACAAGCCCCAAGAGAGTGGTATTCCAAGATGGATGCCTTCCTTCTCTCGCAAAACTTTCAGAGATGTAGATCAGATCCAAATGTGTATTTACAGAAGCATGATGGTCATATAATTATAATTTTTTTATATGTTGATGACTTACTGATCACAGGCAGCAAAATTGCCTCCATTTCAGCCATCAAAACTGCTCTCCACAAAGCCTTTGAAATGAGTGATTTGGGGCTTCTAAAACAATTTTTGGGGCTCAAAATCGAGCAAAATTATGACGGGATTATGGTCACTCAGTCCAAATAAATTTCATACCTATTATTCAAGTTTAACATGTCTGAATGTAGGCCTGCACCATTCTTTTTCCTTTCAGGGATCAGCCTTGAAGAAGGAAAAAACACACCTCCCATGGACTGCACTATCTATTGACAGCTGATTGGTAGCTTGTTGTACTTGACACATTATAGGGATGATATTTGTTATGTTGTGAATGTTGTATCAAGATACATGTAGCAGCCTGATGATCTTCATTGGAAGGCAGCCAAGAGGATCCTCCAGTACATTCAGGGAACCAGGACCTACGGCATTCACTATGCTGCAGACTCCGAGCTAGAGCTGGTTGGATACACAGATTCCGATTGGGCAGGTGATTCTATTGATCAGAAGTCAAATTATGGATATGTATTCATGTTTGGGGGTGGCCCTATTTTCTGTTCAAGCAAAAAGGAGGCTGCCATAGCACTATCTTCAGCAGAGGCTGAGTATCAAGGAGCGGTGAATGCTTGCATCCAAGCAGTTTGGTTGCAAGGCATTCTTTCAGAGTTTG
>LPNX010367652.1:17567-42920 GCA_001517045.1 Pseudotsuga menziesii
TCGATCAAATTGTCCTAGTTAAATCAATATCCTAAGTATAATTGACATTAATTGACATCATTGGAGCATTAATTGCCATCACCCAGTCACACCCACTCCTACCTACAGTAAAGGAGGCTAACTTAGCCTTCTCCTACAGTCAAGGAGGATAATTGGAGCACTCTGGGGGTGATCTGAGTGACATTAATGCACCTAATTGCTAACTGGTGGTTACAATCAGTTCAACCATTTAGTTAAGGGGCCTCCAGTCATTAAATATATTATTTAATGATTATTTAATGATTATTTATTATTATTTAATGATCTGGAGTCAACAAGGTGCCTCCACCAACTTTTGATGGTCAGTTTAGCTTCAGTTAAACTCATCGGGGTTCATTGAAGTCATGGAGCACTAGCACTTGATGGTTGGCTTTCTATGACATGTGTTTGATCTCCTTCAGTTGAGATTCAGTCATTTATTGCACTCCGACTTCAGTTAGGGTTTGGTGAGTCAATTAGGGTTTTGGTCATGTGGTTAACTGAGTGTGATTGAATGGCTAGAGTCAGTTAAGCCAGACTCACTCACTGAATTCGAATTGTCTCCTTAGGTATTCGAATTCTTCATAGAGTTAAGCTATTGCTTAGCATTGGAATTGTAACCCTTCATTGTTTATTAAATATACAGAGAGGAAACCAATTCTGGTTCCGATTATTTCCAATTCATGAGTATTTGTTAATTATTCTTTGATGATTTTGATTCCTAGTTCCTAGATCATGTGCAAGAATTAATAAACCCAAAAAGGAATTACTACAAACTCGTAGTGGTCGTATCGCATTCGAAATGTCGTTTTATGTATATATTCATCGCGGATCCATACCTGATGGTACCCAAACCGTAGGTCGATCTTTGAAAATATCTTTGCTCCTCCAACTTGATTAAACAAGTCATCAACACTAGGGAGTGGGTAACGGTTCTTCATGGTCATCTTGTTAAGTTGGTGGTAATTGATGCACATCTGCATCATACCATCCTTCTTCTTTATGAAAAGTATAGGTGCTCCCCAAGGGAACACACTTAGTCGGATATAACCTTTCTCAATCAACTCTTGTAACTACAACTTGAGCTCCACCAATTATGGTTCATGTGGTACGGGGATTTTGAAGCCAGTACTAACCCTCATGTCAGTTCTATGGAAAATTCTAGGTCTTGTTTTGGTCGTAATCCCAGTATTTCCTCAGGAAATACATCTGTAAATTCCATGAGAACCGAAAATTCCTTGATGTGTTTTTCTCTCTCATCTTCTACATCCTGGATATTTATAGCAAATAGTTTGTAACCTTTCCTAATACACTTCTTTGCTTGTAAGGTAAATATATGTCTGATGGAAACCTTCTTAGATATGCCTTGAATCTTTGTCTGATTCCCTTGGTTATTCGTGCACAAGATTGACTTATTTAGACAATCAAGCATGACATGGTGTTGTTCCAAACAGTCCATGCCGATAAGTACAGCGTCCGATCCTAAGGGTAAGATATTCAAATCTATTTCAGTGGGAAAACCATTCAAGTTTACCTCACACTCTCTCACTATTTTTGAAACATTTCTTTTCATACCCATGGCTAATTGTACAAGCCACAGTTTCTCATGTTTTACTATGTCTAGTTTACATGTTTCAACAATATTAGGTGATACAAAGCTTCGACAAGCATCAGGATCAATAAAAATCAAAATAGAAGTGGTTGAAACCTTACCTTCTATTTCAACCATAGTGGACTGATGGTCTTCTTGTCAGTCGTCAAGCGTTGCATAGATCCTCAATGTGCTAACCATTTCCTCTACCGTTGGGTCTTCCTGTAGATTGTGCAAGGATCCATTTGTCTTGTTTGTATAGTCTTTGGCATAATGAGGCCCTTGGAATTTTCGATGTTTAATTTTCAGCGAGGAAACATTGGCTCCTCATTTTGCTATGGATTTGTTGGTATTATGTGAAGGCATATTTGGCGTTATACCTGTCTTGTTGAAGTTTTTGTTGGATGGAAAACTATTGCTATGTTTTTTGTATGGTGGTGGTTTAAAACCAGGTTTATGGTTGTCCGAGAAGGTCTTAGATGTGTCTCGACTTCTGTTTATGTTTGCATGTCTTAGCTACTCATGCTAATAAAAAATCCTAGCTTTGTTTAAGGTAGTGTCCAAATTTTTAAGCATGTCAAACTCATTTATCTCTCAAAAATTAGGAGGAAGGAATTCCAAAAACTGTTGTATCTTAACTTTCTCGTTCTTTATGTAAGGCATGTAATGTAGAAGATCCAAAAACCTATTAATGAAGGAATCCATGGTTATGGAGCCCATCATTAACTCATGAAATTCTTTCACTTTTCTGTCAAAGAATCTCTCAGACATGTATTTCTCCTGAAATATTATGTGAAAGTTACTCCATGTGATTTCTTTTACCTTATTCTCATGGTATGCTTTAGTTCTCTCCACCATCTAGCTTCTTTTCCATTTAAGTTATAGATGGTTAAACGAGATTTCATTTCACTAGAGTAGTTGTGTATTCAAAAGTCTTTTCTCATACCTAGAAGCCATTCTTCATCTTTCTCCACGGTATTCATCTCTCCTTCATAGGTTGGGGATTTTATATTTTGAAATTCTCCTTGGAGTTTGTCATCATTTTTTTCCTCTTTCGACAAGGAGAAAGTGAATTATCACTGGAAATACTGTGATAATATCTTTCTGGAAGGTCAGGTTTGTGTTCTTTGTTTCCCCCTTACCTTGGGCTGCTGACCCATTTGCAATGATTATTTTCTTTAGTTTTATTGATGGAACAAGTAGGATGTCCATGATGGCTTCCTCCTGTCATGTTCCAAAGTAAATCTTTATTGATTTCTTTCTCCTCTTTTCTTTCATTCATATTGTCACCCTTGAATATTTGCAAGTCTGCTTGCAGACTTTGTATGGTTTTCATTAGACCAGAATTTAATTCTACTACCATTTCTTCTTCCCGTGTTGGGGAATTTAGATTTACTTGTTGGATGTTGTCTTATTATGTATTCATGATATGTATTGTTCTTTTAAATCATGCAATTAAAATATTTAGTAACAAAAAAATTTCAGTTAGTTTAAACAACAATTTCAAATACAATTTTGAAGTGTTTTTTTTTGCAAGGAATGTTTGGTAGTGCCCATTAGATCTCTTAATGTTTGAATCTGGGCTCTAATACCACTTGTAATGTCCCTAAAATCCATAAATGAAAAAAAAATCATAGACTAATAAAATGTTAGATCTTAAGGACATCTTATTTCTATTGTGGAATAAAAACTTGTTTGGAGAACTAAACCTAAGTTTTTTTTGTTGCTTTCCCTATGTGTTTTTCCTGTATGATGATAATGTTTGCATGTTGTTGTTCCATATTTCGATGCGTATATAAAATTACTTTTCCTGTCTATCTTATTTATGGATATGGTCTATGCTTGCTTTTTTTTACATCTTACTTTTGTTTTACATGTATTTAATTTGTTTATGGTTCATTATGAAGAGGTTGACTTACCTTTGTATGTCAACAGGTGGAGTGGCGAGGTTTTGTCCCTTAAAGGTCCTCTCCGAAAGGTAAGGTTCCTATGCTACAGGGTTTACTTAATTCATCATGAACTAATGCATGTGTTTATAATCTCCTCTGCGGGTGATTTTGTTGATGAACTTAGTCTTGTGATCATGGAAAAAAGAACGTCCTAAAATCTACAACAATTCTTACCTAAACAAAGCTATTCCTATGCTCAAAAGTTAAAAGAGGGCAAAGGGTCCTAAGCCTAGACTATACCTTATATCTATGATAATAAGGTATTATAATATATGCATGTTTAAAACTATAAGATGAAGGTTTAAAACCTTGGATGTAGCATTTTGTATGTTTGAACTATAGTGTGGAGGGGTTTTATGTTATGGCATATTCTATGCCATCGAAACCATGGCTTATATCCTACTAATTCGCAATAGTGGAGGGTCTAATACTAAGTTAATGGGTTGTAAAACGATGGTGAGAAATGTAAATCCATACTATGCAATTGTGGGTTTTGATTTGCATGGAGGTGGTGGCTAGGTTGACGCATTGAATGCACCTTGGGTTTCATAGGTTGTTTTCCTTTAAGCGCTTCGTTAGGGTTTTGAAGTCATTATTTTGTTCTTAGTTTTTGTTGGGAGAGAGGTCTCACGCTCCAGGTGGGAGCTTTGCACCCATGCTACGCATCCAACATTCCTTGATCTCGTTGACAGGTATGCATTTAAACGTTTGTTTGTAACTTTGTGTTGTTTGTTTGGTTTATAGTTTGATTGGCATAGTTCTGATCCAAAATCGTTTCATTATACAGGTGAGTAGAGCGTGGGTACTCTGTGTGTTGGAAGGTAGAGCTGTGCGGTTGTTCATGCAACCAAATCACAGTAAGCCCTGCAATGGCAATGGGCTTGTACTCATATGTTCCACTTGTTGTATTTTATCAGAGGGTTTCAAAACTTGGTCTGGGGAATGTATGGTTTAAGTCATTCATTGTTTTTGGTTGGATGTTGGGGTTTATTAAATTTTTTTAGTAATTATGTATGCATGACTGTGCAAAGCCTTTCCATGGCTCTTCCATTTGTAAATTTGATGTTGTGACTGGTTGAGAGGTACTCGACACTGTGTGTATGGTTTACCATTTGCTATGAAATGGATTTTTTTTCAATGAATTGTAATGGGATATTTGTTTGTTTTTGTAATATGGATTTGTGTTTTAAAAATGCATTTTCTTTAAAATTTACAGTGCCATTTCTATGAAATGGCACATATGATTCCACAGCTTGATAGTTGATGCGAAGTGGTGACAAAGTGTGGTTTTAAATGGATGTGTTGGTTTATATGAGAAGGTACCTTTATTTGATTTATTGTTTGTTCATTTCTACAAGCATCTGTAAGTATATAGCCGATGCTTTGTGGTGGAAACAAAGCATGTGTATCTATTTTTTTGGGGAAGAGCGTAGCTCTATTCCGTAGTTATATATATTGTTTTAAATAAAATACGGGAAGCCTTTAAGGAAAAACTCTGTGTGAATGATACAATTGGTAAAGGGTTGAGTAATTTCGTTGTGTACCTACAGGATTCGATCCTGGGTTCTTTACTTACTGTGACTACGTTTAAAGATCATAATCCTTTGTTTGGTAATATGATTTTATGGGTTGGTTCTTGGGATTCCACTAACGCGATGCGTTTGAGGATATACTTTGTTTAGTTCGTATTTTCATTTTGTTTTTACTGTAAGTTATTAGATAGGTTTCGCTGGTAGAATTTTTTTGGAATAAATAAAAGGCTGGCAGTTGATCCTTACATGATTCGATGGCTAGGGTGAGTGAAATAAGTTTTAGAAGTATTTAACTATTTATTAGTAATATTTGAAAAAAAATCATGGATAGGCTCTCGCCCTTCACACCTTGGATAAATTTGATATTCGTTTTATAATATTGGTTTACAACGTTTTTGTGATGTTCTATTTGGTTTATATGTAATGGTGTTTATGAGTATTTCATGTTTTGGAAATATGCGTTTGCTGGCAATATGAAATCTTCCAGCACTATGATTTATTTTTAAAGTTTTGATTTAGTGAATTAAGAGATTCGATATCTGGTCTGTTTATTTCTAAATATGTAGTTAATCATTATTTTGCTTAACTTAGGAACTCTTTTACTAGTTCCTAATTTCACTCTTTGGAATTAAATATTTATTTAATCATTTTTAATAAATCATAATTACATAGACTCTTTATTCATTATCTATAGTTAGTATTGTTTCTTCATATTTAATATAGTATTTATTCTTTTATTCATAATACATATGAACTATATATATTATTATTGTTAATATTTATTTAGGCATCATATAACATGATCTAATTTATATGGCACTTTCATTAGCTTATAATCATTTCTTTTATCAAGACCTTTAGGTAGGGTTGGTAAACTAAGTTAGGAAGCTCTGACCCTCCTTGTATGTTGGATTACCTCGTGTATCCTGGCAGTTATTTAGTACGTAATGAGAAGTAGAAATTTGAAATTTCATTTAATCAACTTAAAATAAGTAAGATAAGGTCAATGATTTTCAAAGTCGTTTGAACTCAACACAATTAATTTTCAGTAACTCCAAGCATTATTAAGAGCCCAAGCTAAATGCTAAAAACTGGGAGTCACACTTAGTGCAATTCCAGAGCCTCTCACTCAACACTAATGCTAGGTTGTACTTGTATAATACACCTAGGGATACAATGGCCAAGGATCCGATGTTCCAGAGCTTATGCTTAACAAAAAATATCATAACTCATGTGCTCCAGAGATTGTGCTCAACACAAAATCTAATCACCCATGTGCTCGAGAGCTTGCGCTCAACACAAAATCTCATCACTCATGTGCTTCAGGGTCCATGCCCAACACATTATAGAACTCAACCATGCATCCAGTATTCTGCACATATTATCACAAAAATAATCTCAGTATATGTATTTAAGGTAAATCATATAATATACCAAGTACATCGTACTACGACAATAATCTTTTCCATCAGGGTCCATGCCCCACATATACAATCACATACATGATAAATAAAACAAATGCATTGGATTATGCCTAATATATCTAACTAATCAGCATATCTCATGTGTAGTGGGGCCTTACGCTCAATATACAAACATAAACATCAAAGTAACTCATGCACAATGGGACTCAATCCTATAAATGTTAAGGTCAAAATTCGGGATGTTATAACATGATTACAACACTAGGTCTGAACCAAAACAACACTTAAACTGATAAATAAACCAAAAAAAACTAATTCACTTTATTTTTGGTTTAAATTATCTTACAAAACAGAAAAGAGAAGGATAACTATATTTTTGCAGGGAAAACATGGCAAATGCAGAAATTTTTGCAAAAGAAGAACTTCACCCGAAAAATCCTTTAAATAATGAAGAGGGTAATTTAAGGGATAGGGAGATCTGGGTAAACTTAAATGAAAGTAAAGATAAGAAATTTGAACTGTAAAATACTTTAAAAGAACTTATATAAGAGCTAAGAAGAGTTAAAGAAGATAATGAACAAATCCTAAAAGATCAAGAATAATTAAATACTATTTTGTTAGTTAAAATACTTAACGATGAAAAAGACAAAAATAAGGGATCTGAACATGACCTACCAAAAACTACACCTTACAAACATAAGGGAAGGAAACTGGAATTTTCCAGTCATAAACCTTAAACTTCCAGTGAAGAATCAGTCAAACTTCACTAAAAAAAACAACAAGATTCAAGCAAAAGTAGTAATGATGATAAAAAGAAAAATAAGTACAGACCCCATGAGGAAATATTTGGGGAGTTTAAAAAGATTTAACCACCAATGTTTAATGGGGAAATTGAGAAATACGAAGAAGCGGAATCCTATTTGTCAAGGATGAAGAAGTATTTTCAAATATACAATTATTCTAACGGACTAAAAGCCAAAATGGCCATCTATAATATGACTAGGAAGGAAGATATATGGTGGCAAGATATAAAGAAATTCAAGGTAATAAAGGAAATATATGTAACTTGAAAAATGTTTAACAAGCTTTTGAAAAGAAAATATTTGTCATAATAGTACTACAAAGAGAAGGCCAAAGAATTTAATGAATTAAGACTAGAAGCTATGACTATGAAAGAGCTCTGCATTAAATTTCTGAGCCTACTTCGTTACGTACCTTACATAATTGATGAAAAACCTAAGAGACAATGTTTTCTCATTTGTTTTCCTATCATGTTCAAAGAACATATTGAGTATGACAATTCGAAGACACTAAAGGAAGCGATGAGAAAGGCGAACTTCTATTACGACCAAAACAAAAATAAAAGAGAAAGTATACCAACTTGGAAGAATAAAATGAAAAATAAATTTGATCCAAGAAAGAAACAAAATAAATTCCCCCAAAACATAGGGAATAACTATAAGGGATATCAAGGTAATAACTACAAAAATTTTAGCCACAAATTTCTGCAGTAAAAGATCCTCCTACTACTTTTAGCAAGAACACTATAAAAAAAGAACCTTTAAAATGTTGGGAGTGTGATAGGCCACATTACTTTAAAGACTTCCCAGTAAGAAAAAAAATTCATGTTCACTCCATTCAGGATGTAGTTACAGTTGAAGACATAAAAATGAACATGCTCAGAATTTGTGCTACTTTAGAAAATTGGCAAGAAGACCATCGGATTTCCATGGTCGAGATAGAAGGTATGATAAACAATCAACATGTTTCCATTTTGATTGATCCAGGCACAATTCTAAGTTATATATCACCTAAAATAGTTGAATTATGTAAATTAGAACCATAAAAGTTTGATAAGTCGTGGCTGGTACAATTAGCCACCTGTACTAAACATAAAGTTACTAGCTTTGTTAAGAACTATGAATTGTTAATGAATGATTTCATTATGCATGCTGACTTGAATATTCTGCCTTTAGGATCCTATGATATGTTAATAGGAATGGATTTGATAGAAAAACACAAAGTAATATTAAATTATTTTGACAAAACCTTTACATGTACAAACAATACTGAAACCAATATAAAAGTAAAAGGGATTCCTAGGATTGTTACAATCAGAGAGATATATTCTCTTCAAATGAAAAGATGCGTAATAAAGGGATGGAAGGTTTTTTTTTTCTATATAATTAATGATAATTATAACGAAAAATAAACTTAAACTATAAGACATACCAGTATTGAAGGAGTTTGAAGACATATTTCCGGAAGAAGTCCCTGGACTTCCTCCGAAAAGAGACATTGATTTCACGATCGATCTTATACCTAGAGCAGTACCAGCATTGAAATATCCTTACCGAATGAACATAATAGAGCTTACAAAGCTCAAATCTCAATTACAAGAAATTATTGATAAAAGGTATATGCGACCTAGTGTTTCCCCTTGGGGAGCACCAGTCTTATTTGTGAAAAAGAAAGATGAAACCTTAAGGTTGTGCATAGACTATAGAAAACTGAATAAAATGACAATTAAGAATCGATACCCGCTACCCTAGATAGTCGATTTATTTGATCATTTGTGTGGAGAAACTATCTTTTCAAAGATAGACTTAAGTTATGGTTATCATCAAGTGCGAATAAAATATGAGGACATCTTTAAAATCGCATTTACGAATCGCTATGGTTACTACGAGTTTGTCGTAATTCCTTTTGAGTTGACAAACGCACCTATTGCATTCATGTGCTTAATGAACAACATCTTAAGTAACTATCTAGATAACTTTGTGGTTGTCTTCATAGAAGACATACTAATCTACTCAAAGAACGAACAAGAACATATAGAACATTTGAAGATAATTATGCAAGTACTAAGAGAACAACAATTATATGCGAAGTTTAGTATCTTTGATTTCTTTAAGGATAGGATTCAATACCTCAGACACGTAGTGTCCAAGGATGGAATCTTTGTCGACCCATGAAAAATTAAAGCCATCCATGAATGGTCGGTTCCTAAAAATGTAACCACCATAAGATCATTAATGGGGATTACTGAATACTATCAGAACTTCATCTAAGGCCTTTCTAAGATCTACTACCCCATAACTTCATTATAGAAAAAAAGATAAAAAAAATTGATCGACTGGAAAATGTAGGGAAATATTTAATAAATTAAAACATCTATTAACTACCGCCCTGATCCTAAAGATTTTTTATCCTTTCAAGGACTTCTTTGTATGCACCTACGCTTTCAAACAAGGATTAGTCAGGGTTTTAATAAAAGAAAATTATGTCATGGCATATGAATCTAGGAAATTAAAATAACATGAAAAGAATTATGCTATGAACGAATTAGAACTCGATGACATAATTTATGTCTTAAAAATGTGGTGACAATACCTACTTGGAAGGAAATCTTTTCTTATGTCAGATAACATAAGTGTTAAATATTTATTTGATCAGTAAAATTTAAATGCTAGACAGGAAAGATGGATGTCCTTCTTAAGCAAACATGATTTCGAAATCAAACACATAAAAGGAAAGGAAAACAAGGTTGTAGATTCTTTGAATCGTCATGCAAATTTATTATTTGCAAGCAGCAGGTATGAATCTGATCTGAAAAATCAGATCCTAAGTGCGAAAAATGCCTATAAAGAATATCAAATTATAAAAGAAAAGACTACTAAAATGAACAGAATCAAGTAAAAACATATTTCAGCCTAAATAAACAAGGATTGTTGCTACATAAAAATAGGTTGTACATACCAAATATAGGAGAAATCAAACTTATAGTCATGAATGAGCTACATAAACTACTATATTTAGGGCATCCTAGATACCAAAAAATGGTCACCATGATCATAAAAGATTTATTTTGGACAAAAATGAAGAAACAAGTGGTGGAATACTTACCTCACTGCATAGAATGTCAACAAGTGAAGGAATAACATAAAAATCCAGTAGGACTGTTGCAGCCACTACACATTCCAGAATGGAAGTTGGAAATAATTAGTATGTATTTTATAACAGGTGCACCAAAGAATTTCAGACAACATGATTCCATCATGGTTGTAGTTGATAAATTAAGTAACTCTATTCATTTTATCCATGTTAAGTCTACCTATAAAGATGTTAACATTGCAGATACTTTAATGAAAGATATATTTAGATTACATGGTGTACCAAAAGTAATAGTCTCAGATAGAGACAAGAAATTTAGAGGTAACTTCTGGAAAGCTTTGTTTAAAGGTTTAGGAACATAGTTGAATTGCAATACTGCATATCATCTGCAAACAGATGGGAAGACTGAAAAAACGTAAATGAAGTCCTAGAGCACATGCTAAGGATGTATTTCATAGACAAACCAGGTAAGTGGGAAGACTACCTACACTTAGTGGAATTTGCTTACAATAATAATTTTCAAGTTTCTGCACGTATGAGTCCTTTTGAAATTTTATATGGATGCAAATGTAATACTCTAGTTTCATGGAGCATTCCAGTTGATAGGTTAATGCTAGGACCTAATTTATTAAAATCTATGGAGCTAACCATGAAACAGGTACAACAAAACATAAAGGCTTCCCAAGACAGGAAGAAAAGTTATGCTGGCCTAAAAATAACTCCTAGAGAGTTCCAGGTGGGTGAACATGTGTACATAAAGGTAAATCCCAAGAAACATTCCTTGAGATTAGGCAAGTATTTAAAGTTGGTGGCCAGGTATTGTGGGTGATTTGAAATTTTGGCTAAAGTAGGGTCAGTCGCATACTAGTTATCCCTACCACCCACCATTAAAGTGCATAATGTGTTTCACATTTGTATTTTGAAAATATATATTCATGGTGTTTCTCATGTGATCGATTGAAATGTGATCCAGGTGGAACCCAAAGGAGAGTTCCAGGTGGGACCAGAGTGCATTCTCGACAAGAGATAACTTTTACTTCAGAACCATACCATCAAACAAGTCTAGGTTAAATGGAATAACCTTAGTCCAGAAGAAGCTGCTTGGGAACTAAAGAGTGATATGTGGGAGACATATCCAGTCTTATTCCAAGATGATGAAATGGAGGAATAAAGATGAAAGCTAGTAACAATGAGGACGGTGTTATCCTCTAAGAGGAGGTGTATGTAATGTACCTAAAATTAATAATTTATTATTAATTCTGTTGAAAATTACTTTAGTTATCATTTTTATTGTTTTTATTATTTCCGACAGAAAGTAAAAAATAAAACATTGGTAATTAATTATTTTATTAATAAAATATACCGAAGGGGGACAAAAGTGGAAATATTTTTTAAAGAGTGTTTTCTTACCCACAAGAGGAAAATACAAGTAGTTGAAGCCACTGAGTGAGAACTCAATATACAAGACGAATCATCCCTAAAAATTAGGTCACAACTCCTAGTTGAGTGCTAAAGAGAAAGAGGCTCATAAATGACCAAGTCCTAGGAAAAATACTATATATTAGTATGTCCATGATCAGTAGGAGGCTAGCATTGGATGAGGATTAAATATGAGAATGCAAGATATGGCACATTTAAGGGTTTTTCTCTTGTAGTTCAACAAATAGGCTCAGGGGTTTTGGATCAAGTAACTTGGTTGCTTTGGGAGTTGGTTGGGAGGAAAAACTTTTCCACTTTTGTTTTCCCGGCAATGGTGCTAGGTTCTTATTCTATGTTTTAAACTTACAATAGAATGTTTTATTCTATATATGGAATGGTTAATGTAAAACCTAGTATGCATCGCTTAGTCTAGTTTATTTATCAGTTTAATTCAGTTATGTTTTGATTATAACTGTAAATGGAAGTTAGGGAAGTTCTTATATCAGGCATCTATACATGCGTTAGGATTTTTTTTGTTTATATACTGAAAATTGAATGAAGTACTTAATCGATATGTTATCAACTTATATATGTTTCTTTCATAGTTGACATATGTAGTTTAAATGGATTTATGTATTCTTTTCTTCTGACAATTTTTCCTAATCTATGAGTTAAAATGGATAATATGTCAAATAGAGAGATCCTCTAATAATGTTAGTATAAATCAAAATATCTCATGTTTGAACAGAGTAAGGAATATATCCTATATTTTCAATCTTTAAAAGCTCGAGACTATACATAATATATACAGTCAAAATTTCTAACCTAGTTCTCTACATATTTAGAATCACATTAGTCCTAAGATTTTATTAATGTATAGAGTATATCTGCTACAAATAATCCATACAGAGAAACCCTGCATTATGATTATAATGTGATATATAAACAATCCTTATGGATCCAAGTATACAGACATGTCTGGATCAAGGATCCAAATTAATTAATCATTTACATAATAAACAAAATAAAATTATAAGCAAATCCTTTATGGGTCTACATGTATTTACTCCCATTCGGATCGAGGATCCGTAAGTAATTAAAAACTATACAAATCACAGATATATAATAATTGCGTCGAGAGGCGCTCTACAGCCCAGTATGGAGAGATCTTGTCACGTGATGTAACGTGATGTAACGTTACTAACATGTCGGTAAAAAATAATAGTGATAGTGAATATTATGGGAGAGATCTTGTCACGTGATGTAGAGTTTGTAACATGTCGGCAAAAAATAATAGTGATAGTGAATATTATGGGAGAGATTTTGTAACACAAAATAAAAAATAATATCAATTTGGTAAAGTTATTTTTCTAATACGGCAGATATATCAACATGATTTATAATGTATTTACAGCATATGAACCTATAGAAGTTAGTTGCACTCATGATCAAGACTAATGTCATTTAACTTAAAGCATAAGATCAAACCAACACGTTGAAAACAGACTCTGAGAGTTACCAAGAGTGTCATATAGAGGGACCGAGATGTAAGAATATGAGGAGCATGCATGTTTAGTAACAATCCATTCGGGTCTGTTGATGAAGTACAGTCCAACGCAAGCCTCATAAGCTCAGAAAAGTAACTCAGTGTTCATGAACAGCCACAAATATAAGCTCACAAATATAAGCTTACAATGGAGAAAACTGTATCTATGGTCCTATTCTCATTAAATTTCAAAATGTCTAATAGATCACACTGAAACACATACACTCTCAAAAAATCATAGTTTAAAATCAAGCATATACTTGCACAGCATTCTCAGCATTTCCATATTCTGTGGAATATTGAACCAAACTTTAAATTTCTTCTACTCTATTAAACGAGTATAGCAGTAGTTATTGCATGTAGTGAAAGAGTGCATCTTTACTTTTGGAATGCCATGAGACATAAGCCCAGAACCTAATGCAGTTCGTGCAGTGCCTGCCTCTCCATACGTCATCCACTTGTATCTGCAAGAAGGTGTACATGTAAACAATAAATAAATTCATAATGCATTAATTCAACATGTAAACAATAAATAAATTCATACTGCATTTAGAATTATGACTGATGATCATGTTCTTACTGCTACTGCAAATGAAAGTTTCAAATACCCAAATAAAGCATACAACTTACTCGATCCTCGATCCAGTAAGTTTCAAATACCCATTCTATTTGACAGCGACCTTCGATCCTCTCAAGCATGCGAGCAGGAATCCAATGCCTCAATTCTCTATCTAATCCCAAGTGACCCAAGGTGGGGCATTCGAGCACAGTTTGCTCGATGTCTTCAATATGAATATTATAACATGCATTCAAAATTATTGCCTGCAATGAGGTGTGCTGTGAAAATGATCGGACTCCATCTCCTATAACTGACTCACAACCAGTAATATTTATTTCTTTCAAATTTTGAAAATGTCTGACGATAGAAAGCAACGACACATCTAAAATATTACTCAACCATGAGAGGTTTATGCTTTCAAGAGTAGAAATCCCCTTAAGAGTGACACACCCAGCATCAGTAATTCTTGGCCCACATTCTGCCAGATTCAGCACTTTTAAATAAGACAATTGTTGCAGAATACTAACCCCTAAGTCTGTAATTCTATCACATTGACAAAGTTCTAGCCTCTTCAATGATATTGCGATTGATCCTGCCGCTAACGAGGCCAATCCTCGATCAGTGATCAATGTACAGCCATGCAGTATGAGAACTTCCAAGTACCCAACAGCCCCAGTAGCTTCTAGTGCTTGATCTGTTATCCTATGACAGAATCCCAGGTCTAAATGTACAATATTTGGGCATGATTTCATGAGAGCTGTAAGACCCGCATTTCCTAAGCCATTTCTTCTACTCAAATAAACCTCTCTCAAATCCATACACTTAGCAGCTATGGAGCAGATTCCTTGATCAGTTACAGTGTCTACATGGGAATCCTGAAATACATCACCATAGCTCACAGTTTGCCATAGATTCAAATTCAAGACTTGAAGGGCACGGAAAGTGTCAGATATTAACTCTAAATCAAGTCACAGATTCCATTCCTTGCTTCAAGAGTTAACAAGTTTTTATACCTGGGCAGAAAAGAATGCAAAAGCTGAGGGATCAAAACTCTAAGCATTTCCCTGGCTGAGCTTTCAACTCTTCTCCATTGTGTACATACTTTGGCACAATATTTCCTATCTTCTCCGTTGGTAACCTTCTTCAGTATGAGCCCCACCTCATCATCACTAATATTTTGCACTCATGATAAGAGTCCACAGCATGCGTGTACTAGAAAATAGGTTTAAAAGAATGGGATCAATGCATTTGCATAAAGACAACCCCAATCATGCATCTCAGAAATTCTACCTAAGAAGACGAAGACCATTCTTAGAAGTTTGGACCAACAGAAACAGGACTACTTTGGGGTATATGAATCAGTTAGGTTTTGGTATCGCATTTGGCCAGAGACAGTGAAATATTGAAGTGCAATACACTACCATAAAAAATCTTATTACTATTTAACACACTGAAACCAAGCATGCACAGAAAATTTTTGTGCAGTGTTCGAATTTCAGGATGCTTTGGATATCCATCAACAAGCTTCAAAGGAGATCGTGCCCACTGACCATTAAAACAATCTAATATGGGGGAGATGTTGTAATCTTTCTACCTAACAAAACATTAAAAAAGTAAAAATTTAATTATCTATAAAACAAATATGTGTGTCAAGAAAAAAACACAATTGAATTATCCACAAAAAAATGTTTGCCTTGCACATGGTTTTAAGGCATTCTAAACAACCCATGGTTTTATTGTACATAGTGGCATTCTAAACAACCCATGGTTTTATTGTACATAGTTTAAGAGGCTTTGCACATGGTTTTAAAACCATGTGCAAGGCTTCCTAAACAACCCATGGTTTTATTGTACATGGTTTAGGAGGGCCTTGCAAATGGTTTTAAGACCATGTGCAAGGCCTTCTAAACAACCCATGATTATAGGAGTGGGGAAACCATGCAATGTTAGTTTCTAACAAAATAAAGAATATTATATGTCGGCCATAAATAATATTAAATATTAATAATGATAAAATTATATGTGGACCTTAAATAAAAATATTTGTCTTTTGGTTTGAATCAAATCAATTTATACCTAAGAAGAGGTTTGCACCTCGAGAGATTTGATCCATCTCGGCGCTTGATAGAGCCTAGGATTTGGATCTACGCTGGTTAAATATTAAATGAAAAATTATTAATATAAACTAGTTTACATACGACATGTCATAAGAAATCAATTCGATATCCTTTAGATATCTCCATGATCAAAGATTTGCAATCATTTAAACAATCCTTCTTGTATTCGAGTAAGCAAACATAACCAGATCGAAGATCCTAACAAATAGTCATAGATCCATGAAGTAAATAAAATACAGATACAATTAAAACAAATCCAAAATACAATCATAGGAATCCACTCTACCTATTGTAACTATGGTTCCATATCAATATCAATCACTAAAAAAAATATTTGTTTCCCCAAGGACCGACATTAAAGCCATCGTCGATGGAAACCGATCCTTTTTAAAGACTGTATTTACCTCACAAGTAATAACAGACCGTATGGGTCATAATAGTATCAACAAATTCTATGTAAAGTAAATAAATGGTTGTATGTCCATTTAATGGCTACCATTATTTATGCAAAGGATAAACACATAATGCAAAATGTAATCATCTCCATGATATTTTAAAAATGAAGGAAGCATTACAATATTTAAACCAACCACTGTGTTCATGGTCGTAAGACCATTGAAGATGGAATCCATTTTATTTTAAAACAAATAGTATAAAAGCTTAAACTAAAAGTAAGACTCATAACCGAATTGCATAGACCGGAAGGTTGGGTCATCACTTATATTATTCAACATCGCTTAAACCGAAGTGGTCATAAGACCATCTAGGATGGATTCCATCTTCTTTACTTAAACCAATGATACAATTATAAGAGTATGGGGTAATTCCATGAGTGATGGCACCCAAAATCACATCAAAGAACAAATATAGTGCATCAAGAAACATTACTAAGGAAATGGCTGCAAATCTTGTGTAGGCTAAACACTAAGGATTTTTTTTTTCAACGATTGTAATCTAAATGGAGAACTTATCTTAAATACAGTTGTGGCTACCACTCTCGAACCAATACTCATACCCAGTGTTACCTGTAACCAACGAATAATGGCATTAGTCATTGTATCGATTGAAACCTTAACAATAAAAATAATTTTAATAAATGGTTTGAGTAGAGACTAACCTAGGAGTTTAAAAATGCAGGCCTAGGAGGAGGTGACCATGTCGCCTACTTCCCCAGCACCCTCCACCTGCTACATTACAAGTTTCCATTAGAACGAATCTAAAAGAAGTAAAGAACTATAGGAAAACTGGTTAAAAACCTTTTTTTCTCTTACCTTGGCATTTTGAAGAGAGGGCTAGGGGTTAGCCCCTCCGAAGAAACCTTATCCCTCCTATGCATGTAAACATAAAACCATAACATCAATCAACTTTGTAAATAATGAATTTTATTACCAAGAGAGTTACATAGACAATTTTGTCTTTACCTGTTAGTAGGCAGTTCAAATGGCCAAATAATGGAAGGCTGCATTGAAGCACTGACAATAAAATGAAAACCATTGATGAAGCCATGGGAGCCAAAGTACCTTGGAAAGATTAAAAGTACAAGGCCATTAATGCAACATAAAACCAGAAACCCTATTTCCACAACCATTATCATACAGTATATTTTTCATATCTAGTTGGCTTCAAAACCCAAATAACCAGTACAATAACGAGGTTTCCGAAAATCCAAGGCATATTAAAACCCATATAAAAACCCTTAAATCTACAACATACAGGTGTAAGGGAAATATCACTTCTTGGGCCAACTCAATAACCTAGATGTGCTTCACACTCGCAGCTAGGACAACATTAAAGTCAACCAAGTACAACTTTTAACCCGTGGCTAGAGAAATCATGGCTCAAAATTATTGCACGCATGTTATAACAGCTAGGTTTAAACCATGTGCCATATAGTTGAACCATAACGTAAATATGTTTCATATAAAACCCTTTGTGGAATGCTAAGAACCCTTAACATCATAAAACTTGGTGTAATACATGCCATAAACATAAACATAATATGCCAAACAAAAACCTTCAAACTTTGTATTATTATAATGAAGTTTTACCATATGGCTAGTACCATATGGCTTTACAAACCCCAAGCCATTGTGCTTAATGGGAGGGTCCCAACACACCATAGCTTAGGACATGGTAAGGCCTAAGACCTTTGATTTACACTTGACAAACTTATTACATAAGGGTTGGGGTCAAGACTATGGATAGTCTCCCAAGCCTTAGGGAAAGTAAGGCCCTAGTAAAATTAATCAATATAAGAGCAAGTAAATGGAGAACATCACCTATATGGGCATGGCTGAATGTTTCAAAAGGAGCTGCCATTGCCTCAACCAACAAAACCTTACATAATAGACACGATAAATGTATTAATAACTTGCACAAGTTAGAACATAAGTAATATGTTAGTAAATGACGGTAAAAACTATGCATGCATTTTTATTTTTATTTTACAATTTTGAGGTGTGTTATAGTGTATCAAGGGTTTTATGAGGAAAAATGTCATTTATGAAACCATCAAGTGCAATAAGGAAATCAAATCTCATTAATAAATAACCATACCATTTTTTTTTAAGAAAAAAAGAACGCTTTCAACTAAATTAGTTTGGAGGAAGGTGACAAATCAAAATGCAAAGATTAGAACAAATTACATTGCTTGAATGAAACCATCAATTCCATTCATATATGAAATTTGTTAGCAGGGTGAAAGAACCATAAGGATCCATCTAAAAATAATTACCACTTATTGCTCAACGTTTTCTAACAAAACTCGTAATTCATATGTAAAGGCTAACAATATCAATAACTATGAATAAAAAAACTCATCTCTATCACCATAATGCAAGCATTTTTCCTTCAAGGATTCATGTTTTTTCTACAACACATTTGTGATGGTAGCTTCACAATTTGGCAGCTCAACTTTTCCTTTTAAATATTTTCACCCATGAACTCTCACTCTCATTGTAAGAATGATCTTGGCATGCTACACATAGCCCAAGTCTAATACTACTCTATTTGGTCTCATGAAACTTAGATATCATCTCTGCTAGTTAATTTTGAGTTTATTGATTAGTGCTAACATTGATCTCTCAAAATTAACTTCAAACATTCTTCATGGATTTACCTTTATGTGAATGATCTTCTCTCGTGTTATTGATTCATCCCTACGTACCTAATGTTATTTAAATTTTATTGTGAAATAAAGTAACTTGCTTTAAGAAATACTTGACTTCGGCTTTGGAGAAACTTCTTGTGCTTGAGTTGGAATCACAAACACATCGTTATGCTTATCCACCTAACCTTAAAGGTAATAAAGAATACTTTGTAATAATAATCCAATTTGATACTTCCACATTATAGGTATTTTCTCACATGTCATTGGTAAAATTTATGAATTCTTCAAAAGACTTTGTCTGTAAAATCCCTCCAAAAATCTTGCATGGAATCATTTTGGGGACTAATTGACACCATTTACAAACCTTGCATACTCATACCATGAGTTTTAATTTGCAAGGAACTTGATATTTGATAAGGAGTCGACCCATAGAATTATGCAACCAATAAGTATTAATGATGAACTTCCATAGGAGAACTACATAGTACCTTGCATGTTAGACCAAAAGAAATCAAGAAGTTATGTTAAAATGTAGGTGAGATAGATGTATGAAAATATTTTCAATGACAGAAAATGAAACCAAAACTTCAAACTTCCTACAACTAGCTCACCTAACTAGAATAAATCAAGAACAACAACTTTGTTCTAACAAAATGAAAACAATTATGGATGTGTGCAAGCTAATGAGGGTCCCTTTTGACACGATGGATAAAATATATAAATAAAAAAAGCATGCATCCCTTAACTTACATGTATATTTTGAGAAACATACACAATGAAACTTATGATGAGTAAAAAAGATGAAATCTAGGGAATGGAATGATGTTTCCGAACATATAAATTTTTTCTATTGAAAATGTTTTTGACTATCTAAAGTTTGATCTTTTTAACATAATTTTTTTGGGGGTCAAATTATAGAGTTCATTTTTTTTGGGCATATCCTTTGAGTGCCTAGATAATGGAATCAACTTATGAAGACTAGTAGACATATAGAGAACAATTAGTACAAGTGCACTAGTATTTTTCCAAAAGAAATTTACTAGTTTTTTTTAATATCTAAGTGATCAAACCTTGAAAATAATATTCCAATTGTGGGTGCATCCTTTGAAAGTATTAATGCAGTTATCATGAAATTATTTTTTTTATAGAATTTAGAGACCTCAATGTCCTATAATGAACCATTCAATTTTTTTTAAATGGTTGAGAAACATAAGAGTTCCAGGACAAAACATTGTCAGACTGGGGCTTGAGTTAAGGATTCATGGCACAAGAAAAAAATGAAAAACATATATGTTCTTTTCTAAAATTACATTTTTGGAATCTACAGAAAAAATGATACTTGTGTCTAAAATTTCATAAAAAATGATGGTGTGTAGCATATTGTAACCAATTCCTAAACATGCGTATACTAAAAAATTGGAAATGCTCAATTTCACATTGTATACCACATTCCATGGCAGAGGATTGGTAAATCCAAAACAAAAAGGGAGAAAATGACAAGAACAACTTCCTAAAGAAAAAAAGAGGCTTATTATCGCAAAAAAGGCAATCAACTGACAACATAAGGACCCTGGAAGACTCAGAAACTCTAACAACCCACCCAACAATATATCAAACAATCATAGCAATCAAAATTTGAGGTGTACGTGATTATTCAAAGAACAATAGCGTATGTATGCAACCTACCAAAGGAAAACTCACGTATATATGTGACTGTAAGCACTGCGACCGGCGTATACAAGGAAGAAGGTAGTAAAAAATAAATATAAAGGCTAAACCACTCCAAGAAGGTATACACCAATGAATATACTCCCAAATGTGACATAGAAACACAAATAAATAGAGATAAATTTGAGCAAAAATGCACCCAAAAATCCCAACAAAAAGGAGAACTCCTTAGCGGGATTGCCAATTATGTTACGGAGAAAATATTCCTATGGTTTGAGGTGGACCAAAATAGACAGTATGACACCAGAAATCACATCCATTCTCAAATATGCTAGATAAATTAAAGAAACTAACAACTAAGGGATAGAAACCATTACCTTGACAGGATGTTTGAAGACAACCATCGTTGAGCTCACAATCAAAAGTGTGTCCCTACATTTTTCCCTCAACAACAAATATATATCCAAACATGAAATATATTAAATGTTAGTATTCCATCTAGCATAATCCATTTAAACATGTATAAATCAAGTATACCCATGGATACAAATATAGACAATTACACATGAACCTCTATCGACACCTCATCAGAACCGAGAAACTGAGTCCCTGATCCACCTGGGCCTTGACCACTTCAATCCTCCATAGAAAGGAAATATCACAAAGGTAATTGAGATCTTTAGAATGAACACAAATAGTTCTATAAACAAGGACAAAGGGATGCAGAATTAGGTATATGACAATGGGGAAAAAAATTCTATAGTTTCCTTATTCTCAAATTCCTCCCCTACCCTCCAATTCTTTACAATAGCTAAATATATATCCCTCAAATAGGAAATGGAGGGATGGATTGGAGAGTTTCCGGGCATATGGAAAGCCAAGGATCAAGGTATTCATTACTTGATGAGGAAAAATCCAAATATATTTTTTAGCACAAAACCAGATGTACACAAGTTGTAATGGTGCAAGATGTGTAAATGTGAGTTGTATAACTTATGACCCATGTATATCTTCAAAAAAATATTTTTAAGGGTTGAGCATAAGAATCAAGGCTATAGTGAGTAGGGTGGGTATAGTGAGTATGAATAGGGACAAGGGAAGTCCATCAAGGCATCATGCATGAGGTGTGGAAAATAATTCTATAACAAAACCCCTCCCAATACATATTTATGATCAAATAAAATAAAACTCTATTTTCACTAGATATCTTAGGTATCCATTTTCCATGATTTTTTTATACCCATTTTTATTTTCACCCTTAGTATGGTGGCATAACACAACTCGTATAGCCCCTATAAACCTTGTAGGGTTAAATATGAAATTTTAGTGAGAAAAAATATTTCAAGATGGGGAACAACCCCATAAACATAGGTCAATTACATACTAATGCATTCTAATTGACTTCACACCACATTCACTCACAAATCATACATGTTAAAACACTCTAACTCCAAACACAATTTGATTCACACTAACCCTCACCCATAGATCATACTTATTCAAATTCACTAATTTATAAGTCCACACATGGTTGGATTCACACCAACTTTAGACATAAAGTACCTATTCCTACCCTCCAATACCATGTTGAATCTCCAAGACACTTAATGATAACCCTCTCTAATATCTCTATATTTTTATTATATTTAAAGTACCTCTTCACCATTAAATACAACGAAATATAATGTTTCTATTTTTAAAAATATTAAATCCCCCAACATGAAATCAAGTGCTAGAATATTTCCTAATTAATAAACTTCCCACGGCTCAATCACATTCTTTTTTATTTTCCCTCTTTGTCCTCCTCGTCCTCTCCCTTTTATATTCCTCCCTTTCTTTCCCTTCACTAAAAGTTACACCAATGATTGGTATTATATATAGTATATTTGGTTTTCATCTTAAAAATGTTGGATTTCCTTTAATCTTCTTTGAAGTCATTTATTTTGTTTTTGTTACAACTCCATAACCATACATACAAGGGACTTATCTGAGATTGATTTATGATGACATGGTGAAAGTTTTTCTATAAATGATGGGGGGTTTTGGAATGGAAAAGGGACCATATTAGTCTTCAAAGGAACCAAACACATAAATCAATGACCTCTAAATTAGTGCAATTTCTCTGACCATGGTTATGGTAGGTTAATTATGAATCTAGCTTCACATGCCCCCATACCAAATTCTTATTAGAATAAATTTAAGGTCTAAAATGTGCCTCCAAAGAAAAATAGTAAAATAGTAAAATCATATTCCATGTTATATTAAAAAGGTTCCATGTCACACTAAGTTAGAGGTTTTATCTACTAAACATTTATCTATATTATCTAATTAATTATATTTCCCAAGTTTATTGGATTAGTACACAATTAAGAGATAATGGTTAAAATTAATAATAAAAAGTTTAGATTTTTATACACAATATCTCAATATCAAAATATTTAAATTTTTATCATATTTTATTTAAAATAATTCATAATCAATTAAATATATCAACTTGTGTATATATTTCATAATAAACTTAAAACTCACAAAATAACTATAACGTATAATTGTTAAGGATATAATATATAATTAGTTATTCTTTATTTTATATAAAGTTTTGATAGTCCCGAGGGGTAGCTCAGTTGGTTGGAGTCCAAATGCAAAGACCATTTGATATTGAGGTCGGGGGTTTAATTCTCACAAATCTAACTCTCTAGGTCCTTTGAGATTCGGCTCCCAAAACTAAAGTGAGGCCCCTTCGAATGGGCTCCATAAACCTCTTTATCTCACTATTAAAGCTTCGAATGTGCCCCTAAGCCTCTTTATCTCACTATTAAGGCTGATATGAGTGAAAAAAAACTAACAAAATAGACAAGATATTAATTATATTATATGGACAACCTATAATGGAATTTATCCATTTCTAATACATAAATTCAATTTGTTCTACTTTATGGCTAAAGTGATCCAAATAAGTAAGAATTTCATAATGTTGGGTATCTTTCTCTTGAATGGACCTACAATTATCTTTTAGAAGAGCGTTCATCTTGATCACCCACTCTCCTCCCTATATTGTTGTATTCCTCCTCTCTATCACTCTATGTATGTGACTTGAAATAATTTATTCATCCTACTTACCACTCTCTATATGTGATATATGTATGATTTTTTGGAAATTTTTTATTTTTATTTTTTATTATTTTTCATAGGGGTGAGTGCACAAAGTTGAGGGACCTTTTAGATGCAATGGTAGAGTGAATTCAATCACTCTCGATCCATAAAATAGAAATCATCCCAAGCAATCCTGACCCTACCAAGCCTAGTCCCAAGGATGCCAACATGCATGCCAATTAGGATAGTACACAAAAACACGCTCCTATTTTACCTTGCAAAAACCCACTCCCGTTTTGCTTCAATAAAACACGCTCTTGTTTTGCTTCAATAAAATGCGCTCCCATTTTGCTTCAATAAAATACGCTCCCGTTTTGCTTCAATAAAACATGCAAAATGGGGGGATCCTTAGTGGTAAGGGGAGACATAGGGATGTGTGTGTGTGAGAGAGAGAGAGAGAGAGAGAGAGAGAGAGAGACAAAGATAGAGTGGAGGNGTAGTGTATTGCTCAAAACAATTAATTCTTCATTAATAATATTACTGTTAAGAAAATCAAATGGCATCCAAATGCCTTTGGTATTGATGCTTTTCAATTATTATGTTAATATTTGTTTTAATCTATAGTTAAATATTTATTAACTTTTCATTTATATCTAGAAAAATTATGATTAATGTGGGGATGTCTAGGTGTTGTAGAGGGGATGTAGTAGGGGGGTGGGGGTTAGAGGTAGTTGGATTGGTTGGGGAGTGATATAAGGGAGGGGGAGTTAGTAGTAAGGGGAGACATGTGGATCTGACCTGTGGATGTGTACGGGGGTGTCTAGGTGTTGTAGGTTATAGGTTAGGGGGTGTTAGTGGTAAGGGGAGACATAGAGTTATGTGTGTGTGTGTGTGTGTGTGTGTGAGAGAGAGAGAGAGAGAGAGAGGGAGATAGAAAGATAGAGTGGAGGGGGGGGCCTTAGTGGTATGGGGTGACCTATGGATGTGTGTGAGAGAGAGAGACAGTAAGAGGTGTGTTAGGAGTTTAGGATTCGGGGGGGGTAGATTAATGTGGGGGTGTCTAGGTGTTGTACAAGGGATGTAGTAGGGGGGTGGGGGTTAGAGGTAGTTGGATTGGTTGGGGAGTGATATAAAGGAGGGGAATGTTAGTGGTAAGGGGAGACCCATGGATGTTACTTGTGGATGTGTGTGGGGCTATCTAGGTGTTGTAGGTTATAGGTTAGGGGGTGTTAGTGGTAAGGGGAGACATAGGGATGTGTGTGTGTGTGAGAGAGAGAGAGAGAGACAGAGAGGGAGATAGAAAGATAGAGTGGAGGGGGGCAGGTCCTTAGTGAGATGGGGTGACCTATGGATGTTTGTGTATGTTTGTGTGTGTGTGAGATATTAAAAGGTGTGTTAGGATTTTAGGAGTTGTGGGGGGGTAGATTAATGTGG
>LPNX010367652.1:43362-54529 GCA_001517045.1 Pseudotsuga menziesii
TAAATGGGCATGCATTTTTATTGACATAAACGGTCATGCAATTTGCAACTATATTGTTTTGTTTGTGATTATACCATTTAAAGGTTTGGGGGGTGTTGTAAGGGGTTAGAGGTAGACATGGAGAGAGAGTGTTAAGGATTTAGAGGTAGAGACCAATGGGGGTGTTAAGAGATTGGGGGTAAGTGGAGAAAGGGGGAAAGAGAGTGAGACGATGTGTTAATAGGTGGGGAGATAGANAACAAGGACTCATTGTAGTATTTAAAAATGTGCGCACGTTGTGCTTCACTAAAATGCGTTCTCGTTTTGCTTCACTAAAATGCGCTCCCGTTTTGATTCAATTAAATGCGCTCCCGTTTTGTTTAAATTCAAAAATGTATTCCCTCCAAATGATAAGGCCAAGCTTCCACCCATGCTTTCATGTAATTCTTATGCCTATGTGTCTGCTTTGGACTTTTCTTCATATTCAACATGCCTATGCCTTGCAGTATGATAAACCATGGCTAATTCAACATTATATCCAAATTTTCAATATGCTCGTGTTTAGCTGTTTGTCTGAGTATGTTGCACACCTCCATTTTTTATGAGATTTTAGAAACACATTTTTTTTTTAGATTCCAAATATGTAAATTTTAACAAGAATACATAGTTTTTCTATTTTTTTCTTATTTATCTTCTCTCATCACTCCTCAACTCAAAAAACACATTGTTAGTGTTTCATCCATATCCCTTTCGTTTCTCAACCATTTAAAAGAAACATTGTATGGTGCACTGAAGAACACTGACCTCTACATGCTATAAAAAAACCCATTTCGAAATAATTGATTTAAGACATTCAAACACTACACCCACAATTCACTTACAATTTTCGAGGTTTGATCTCTTAGATAATTAAAAAAAATTAAAAAAAAAAATTATTATTGGAAAAATAGTCATGCCCTAGTACTATATGTTATGTATATGTATATCGGTTTTCGTAAGTTTATTCCATTATTTAGACACTCAGAGGCTTCACCCACAAAAACATATACCTTATAATTTGTCCCAAAAATAAAAAGTGCCCATTAAAAATTATCTAACTTTAGATAGTTAACAACATTTTCAATAGAAAAAAAACTATATATTTGGAAACTTCATTCAATTTCCTACATTTCTGGATTTTTACTCATCTCAAGATTCATTGTGTAAGTGTCTCAAAATATCCATGCAAGTTGATAAATGCCCATTTTTTCAGTTTTCTATTGTATCTAAAGCGTTAAAAAAACCCTCATCAACTTGCACACACCCATAAGTAAGAACTTCTAAATGACTATAAAAATATTTCATATATTATTGATTAAATTTGAATTCATTGTACACATCTTAATAAATTTCATCATAAGCACAATATTAACTTGAATAATTATGATTATTATAAAATATTATGTTATTTGGGATATGCCTTTATAATAAATACGTACGTAATCATTCTTATTTAGGTAAGCTATAGATAGAAGTGATAAAAAAAAGGCATGATAAAAAAAACCATAAAAAAAATTATTATTAAATTGATAGAGGATGCAATCACATCAACTCGAACTTTTACAACAAATTTTGTAAAAAATATTACTATTAGATTGGAGGATACAATCACAACTCCTCTAATATTTAGAACAAAATTTATTTAAGTTTGGTTTAATCTTACAATTTTCAATATTTTTTATTAAATAAAATTTCTTTTACTTAATGTTATGTTTAAGTTTGGTTTAATTTTATAATTTTCAATATTTTTTATTAAATAAAATTTCTTTTACTTATACATGTTGATGTTATGTTTAAATTTATTTCGAATTATGGAATGCATTTTATTTCATGATTTTATGGACTAGTCTTAATTATGATTTTTTTAATAAACTTCTTGGTAACGTTATAAGTGTATATTTAGAAAAGAAAATATAAAATATGAAAAACAAAAATACAAAGTTATAAAAACTCAATTTTAAACATTGTAAATTTAAGCATAGTAACCAAGGTAGAATTATTATCTTACATATTTTAATGAAATTTAAAGTATAATTGAATCTAATACATTTTAGTCTAAAACATTCACATCAATGTTTAGAAATGATGATAGACAGATTAAGAAGCCAATTTGAAAAATATGGTATTGACAATTTTTTTACATATATGTTTTTTATTTAATTTTTAAAATATAACCATTTTTCAATTTATTAAATTAGGTTTTTATATTACGTTTTTACAAAGTAATAAAAAAATGGTTCACAAGATGGAGAGAATGTTAACAATAATTTAATTAACTTCATTCAATGAATCTATACAGTTAAATTCATTTTATTTTCGTATGTGTAAAAATGTGTTTACGTTATGTTTTATACAAAGTTGATATTTAACGTGGTAGTGTACCAATTTGTTTTTTATAGGAATATTAATTAATTTATGGTGTTATCAAATATTAATTTATGGTGTTATTAAATATATTGTATTTTCTTACATGTAGTTTTTTTCATATAGGTGGTAAAAAAAGTTGGCATTTCTTAAGATGATAACGTACCACTCATATTAGATCTTAGTTTCATAGCATTTTCTTTAATACAAATATTTCTAACATCTTAACTTAAAATAATTATACCGACATAAGAAAGCTTTTCTTGAATCTTTTTGAGCATATGAAAAAATTTTAAAGAACCCCAAATAACTCTCTTCTTTCTTCTTAAGGTATGATAAACCAAAGAAGAAGAAGTAGTCGTGGTCGTCATCATCATCACCTTACTGATTTGACTATTTGTGGGGAAGGCAGGGAAGTGGCGTTCTTTGCTTCAGTAGCGCTAAAAATTCACGTACAACTCAAAATAACACTTTATAGCAAAGTACAGCTTTTTTATCACATCTTTACAGCAATGTACAGCTTCACTAACAGAGCTAAAAAATCAACCCAGCACCTACAGGATTGTAACAGCTTGGTTGTTACAGCTTACAGTATTCCCTAGATGATGTTCCAACTAGCTGTTACAACTAACAACACTTAACATGCTTAATTCAACTAGTTGTGACTGCTAACAGTCACCGACAACACACTCACAACTCACTATTTTTTAATGATTCGATGACCCCTACGTCCAAAAACTTAATACAAATGTTCTACTGAATTAATAAACAACATTCACAAAAATAAACTCCACCTGCTACAACAAACTGACATTAAAATAAAATTGAGTTTTTCACAGTCAGAAACAGAGTAAAAATAAAAATACACGGTAAATCTGAGTTTCAACTCTGAATCAACTTCTCCATTACGTTGTTTCTAACTCTATATAAATCACGATTACAAGATGTGTATATATAGTATTTCAACTGAGTCGGTCATTAATTACAAACTGACCCTTCGCTTACACAAAACGAAATTCTTTGTTAATGATTTACAGTCTGTTATAGTCTGACAGATTTAAGAAGTGTGTTGCCTCTTCAGATATTAGATGTGCTTTGTTGGCACTATTCTATAGCATCAAAATGGCTTTTGACAATTTAAATAATGTGATATTTGTCAGGTAGTGAGGCAATGTGGCGGTGTAACAGCTCTTCAAAATTTTGTCTATATCATATTTATGGGTGGTGATGCCTTTTTAGAACTCCAGTGGTTGATGTTGCCTCTTCAAAATTTGTTGCAGCCAACGGTGTAGTAATTACTGAATTTCAACATTCTTCCCCTTAATTACTACTAAAAACAAAATTTGTAACATGAACTTTCTGTTATAGCTTACAAACTCCAATGTTTTTTCTATGAAGCTCAAACAATTCTTTTCCCAAAGGTTTTTTAAATAAATCTGCAAAATGATTTCCTGATGTGCAAATTTCCACACTGATTTCATTGCTATTTATTAGTTCTCGAATAAAATGATACCTTGTATCAATATGTTTAATTCTTTTGTGAAAGACATGATTTCCTGATAGTGCATTAGTTGATTTATTGTCATAGAAAATTTGAGTTGGTTCATTCTGTTCATGTTGTAACTCAGACAGAGTTATTCTCATCCATATAGTTTAACATGCAGTTGTTGTTGTTGCAACATACTCTACGTCAACAGAGGATAGTGTCACTATCGGTTGCTTCTTTCATTCCCATGCTATTGACCCCGATCCAAAACTGAACACATATCCATATGTGCTCTTTCTATCATCTATAGAAACTGCAAAATCACTGTCAGTATATCCAATCAATTTAGAATTTGAATTTGATGTATACTGGATACTAAAATTTGTTGTTGTGGCAATATATCTAAGAATCCTCTTTCCATCTTGCCAGTTGATATTCTTTGGTTTTTCCATAAACCTTGAAATCAAAATTACTGCAAACATTATATCAGATCTTGTAGCAGTTAAGTACTTGAGACTTCCAAATAGTCTTTTATACAACGTTGGATCAACCTTTGACCCAACATCATCCTTACTGAGTTTTGTGCTAGCTGCTATTGGAGTTACAACTGGTTTACAATTCAGCATTATGAATCTTTTCAATACATCATTTTCATATTTAGACTGGCATATAAAAATACCATCTTTAGATTGAGTTACTTCAATACCAAGGAAATATTTCATCATTCCTAAATCAATCATCTCAAATTTTTTTTTCATGGCTTTCTTCACCTCATCTATAGACAGATCTCCAGTGAATATAAAATCATCCACATATAAGCAAACAATCAGTAGTTTACCTTCTTGTCTTACCTTTGTATACAATGTAGGCTCACTTGGACTTCTGTTGAATCCTTCACTATTCAAGTATTCATCAATTCAGTTGCACCAAAATCTAGGTGTTTGCTTCAATCCATACAACGCTTTCTTCAATCTGTAGACTTTCTATTCTTGTCCATCAACCTCATATCCTAGAGGTTTTATCACGTAAACCTCTTCTTCTAAAGATCCATTTAAAAATGCAGATATTACATCCATTTGATGTACATACCATTTATTATGAGCAACAATAGTTAATACCATCCTTACCATATCAAGTCTGGCTACCGGTACAAATGTCTCATTATAATGAATACGAGGTTGTTGACTAAACCCCTGAGCTACAATTCTTGCTTTATCTTTTTCAACATCACCATGAGCATTTAACTTAGTCTTATAAATCCATTTGACACCAAAACAAATTTTATCATCGGGAAGATCTACAAGATCCCAAGTATTATTTCTTTCTATGGAATCAATTTCTTCATCCATTGCTTTTATCCAAACCTCAGTTTTAACAACTTCATCAAAATCTACAGGATCACATGCTATAAATGCAAAATTTGAAACTTGATCGACTTCTTCATTTTGATCACACAATTCTCTTAAAATTCTAATCTTCTGACCTCTCACTATGTTTCTTAATGATGCTAATGTAGGATTTGATTCATTTCTTACCTCCAATCCTATTTCTTTCTGTCCACCAATACTTGATGGTTCACCATGGTCACGAGTTATGGGCGTTATAGCAGGTGTCCTTACTGCTGGTGTATGTTGAGTTGGTTTTCCTCCATGTGTGCCCTATTCATCTTCTACCAGAGGTGTAATAGTTTCCTCACCAACCAAATTATCAATGCTCCCATCCCATGCTTCTTCTTCCTTAAATAATACATCTCTGTTGATAACATACTTCTTAGTGATGGGATTATGAAGTCTGTATGCTTTAGATTATTCACTATATCTAACAAAAATACATTTCTGACTTTTTTCATCTAACTTTCTTCTCATCTCTTCAAGTACATGTGCATAAGCTACACAGCCAAAAATTCTGAAATGAGATATGCTCATACACTTAACAATCCATGCTTATTGAGGAACTCGATCCTTCACTCTTTTTTTGTGGCTTCTATTCAGAATGTACATTGAACAAGTAATAGCATCTCCCCAATATTCATTTGAAATATGCTTCTCCTTCATCATACGTCGAGCCATGTTCACAATGGTTCGATTCTTTCTTTTCGCTACACCGTTTTGATGTAGAGTGTAGCATGTAGTAAACTACCTTTTAACTCCATAATATTTACAAAATTTCATAAACTCATTTGACATATACTCACCTCTTCTATCTTATCTCAAGATTTTAATATAGTATGTTACACTCTTTTTCAGCCATCGCTTTAAAAATTTTAAACACATCAAATGCTTGAGATTTCTGTTTCAACAAATAACCCAATTTTTTCGACTAAAATCATCAATGAAAGACATAAAATAAACATTACCATTCAAAGAAGGTGTTTTCATCTGTCCACACAAATATGTGTGTACCAAATCCAATGGTGCTTTTTCTTTGTATGAGACTCCATAAATAAATTTCTCTCTATGATGCTTTCCCAATATGCAACTCTCACATGAGCCTACTGGCTGCTCAATACTGGGAAAACCTTTTACCATCTACATCTTCTATAGCAAATCTAACCCACCAAAATGTAAATGGCCATATCTCAAATGCCATAACCATGATTGATCTAAACTCTTAGTTTTACAAGCATTCAAAGAGTTATTCAAATCATTTCTCATAGTCAGGGGAAACATTCTATTCTTTGTCATCTCTACTCTGGAAATCAACTGTTTTCTTCGATATTTATCATAACTAGTGCATACCTTGTTTTTAAAGAATACTATGTATTCTTTCTCCAGCAATTGTCCAACACTTAATAAATTACACATTAAACCAGGAACATAATAAACATCATGTATTGTTCTTCTTTTACCATCTTTTGCATACACAGCAATCACACCTTTACCATTAAATTTTACTTTACAGTCATTACCTAACTTCACTTCACATTGAATACTTGTATCTTGACTTGAAAATAATTCCTTATTTCCAGTCATGTGGTTGCTGCATGCGCTGTCCAAAAACCATATATCTTTTGAACTTTCCTAGGTGACATTACAAGTCAAAAACATAGGTTGCTCTTCATTTTCAGTCTCCTCTGTCATGTGTGTAGACAACTTACTATTATCTTCTTGCTTCTTCCAGCACTTGTTAGCAAAATGCCCAAATTTCTTACAGTAAAAAAATCAAACGTTCAATATGTCATACCTTTGATTTCCTGATTGTCCTACTCTGCTGCTACTCCCCCCTACGCTAGGAGTAATCTGCTGTAACTTCTCTTCATTTTCAGAATCATTTATGTAGTCACTATGACCAGCACTTTGTCCTCCCCTTCCTTTGTTACTAGCTCTTCCTCTGCCTCTACCTCTAGTAACATTTAACTAATATTTAAAAGAATTTTCTACTGGAGTATCATCATACCTTTTCATTCTTGATTCATGAGCAATCAAAGAACCAATCATCTCATCAATGTGCATTTGAATGAGATTTTTAAACTCTTCAATTGGAACAACCACTGCCTCAAACTTATTTGGCAAACATCTCAGCAATTTTTCAATCACATGTTGATCTGGGAGGTCTTCACCATACTGTCGTAGCTGGTTTATAGTAATCATAACTTATGTCATGAAATTATCAATAGTCTCACTATCCTTCATCTTCATATTCTCAAAACCTCTTCTTAAGTTCTGCAACTTAACGTTCTTCACCTTGGTCACACCTTGATAGAAAGTTTCAAGAGTGTCCCAAGCTTTCTTTGAAGACTCAGTACTTGAAATATTTGGAAAAATGGATTCACTCAGGCCTTACTGAATAAGACCAAGAGATTTATTATCCTTCTTCTGATTTTCCTTAAACAATACATGCTCAACATTTGATAGAGCCAACTCAGCCGCTTGATCAGTTGGTTCTAGATAGCCAATCATAACAAACTCCCAAAGATCCTGAGCACGTAGGATAGTTCTCATTTTAATAAACCATGTGTCGTAATTTATTTCAGAAAACACTAGAATTTGTGGCCGCACTACACTGTTGTTAGTAGCCATTTCAATTCAATTCCAAGAACAATGAGCCAGAAAACTCAACCAAGATTTTAGACAAGAAAGAAAACTCAACCACGCTCTAATACCATTGTGGGGAAGGTAGGGGAGTGCAACTCTTTACTTCAGTAGCACTAAAACTTCATGTACGACTCAAAATAACACTTTATAGCAAAGTACAGCTTTTCTATCACAGCTTTACAACAGTGTACAACTTCACTGATAGAGCTCAAAAATCAACCCAACACCTACAAGATTGTAACAACTTGGTTGTTACAACTTAAATTATTCCCTAGATGATGTTCCAACTAACTATTACAGCTAACAACAATTAACGCGCTTAATTCAGCTAGCTGTGACTACTCACAGTCACCTACAACACACTCACACCTCACTATTTTTCAATGATTCAATGACCCCTACATCCTAAAACTTAACACGGATGTTCTACTAAATTAATAAAAAACATTCACACAAATAAACTCTAGCTGCAACTTCAAACTGACATTAAAATAAAACTGAGTTTTTCACAGTTGGAAACAGAGTAAAAATAAAAATACACAGTAAATCTGAGTTTCAACTCTAAATCAACTTCTCTATTATGCTATGTCTAACTCTATATAAATCACGATTACAAGATGTGTATATATAGTATTTCAACTAAGTCGGTCATTAATTACAAACTGGACCTTCGCTTACACAAAATGGAATTCTCTATTAATGATTTACAGTCTGACAGATTTGAGAAGTGCATTGCCTCTTTAGAAATTAGATGTGCTTTGTTGGCAATGTTCTGTAGCATCAAAACGGCTTTTGACAATTTAAATAATCTGATATTTGTCAAGTAGTGAGGCAGTGTGACGGTGTAACAGCTCTTCAAAATTTTGGCAATCATATTTCTTTACGCTGATTCCTTTTCAAAACTCCAGCGGTTGATGTTGCCTCTTCAAAATTTGTTGTAGCCATCAGTATAGTAATTATTGAATTCCAACATTATGATGTGCCATCACCGCCTAGCCTTCTTACCCATTTGAATTATGAAATGATGTCTTTAATATCATGTTTAATATCATTAAAATTATGTATTTTATTAATATTAATATCATCAATAACATGTACATTACTTTCATTAATATCATGTTTGATACTAAATGTATTTTTAATGATTTAAAAAATGTTTAAAAGAAGATGCAATGTAATAGCATAAAAAAGGTACATTTATGGATGCCACTATGATGATATTTGGTAGTAAATTGACTCTAAATAAACTAATAATTGCCATTTTAAATTATAGAAAGAAAAAATAAATATATATATTTGGAGGTTTTCTATATTATTTAACTATGCAAAATACTATGTTAATTAAAAAGAAATTGCATCGAATTTTTTTAGCAAAACAAATGTTATAATAAGTGCCCATTAAATTAAATGATCCAAATATGGTGCATAATCAACCTGAAGCACCATGTTAGATCAAATTTTGTATCATGAAAACTTGATTTTTTTTTTCTAAACAATTGTATTTAGATTCAAAACTACATCCTTATATTATAACAAGGATATTAGATATATGTACTATGTGATAATATGTTATTTTGTTTGTATATGTATGTGATAATACGTTATTTTGTTTGTAAGTATGCACTGTATTAAACTACTCAAACAAAGGTTACATCCAAAATTACATCATTGACATAGTTTTGGGGTGATCTCAAAGAGAGGAGCCACCACTCCAACCAGTCAATATTATGAACATGTTTTTTAAACTTATGGCACAAAAACCCATTAAACAATGGGAAGAAAATACTAGACTCAAAATTCATACTTATATTGTTCAAAGACAAATTATACAGTAGCCTTAAAAGCAAATAAAAACAAAGAAAATGAACAGAGCAGGTGAAACCAGGGGTGGGCCAAGTCGGCTTCTGGATCTTCATCAACGCCAAGCTGAGGAGCCAAATTATCCTCTATGATGGGGCATGCCCCTTGAAAATCAACATCATCCCTATTGTTTGGTTGCTTAACAGGAAGAGGATAATATTTAAGGATGGGTACCTCTCTATCATGGACACACTTGTTACTCAACGACATGATGGTGGAAGGTGCAAGAAATGGTACATTCATCATTGTGGTCATTGTTGGAACCGAGCTCCTATCTAGAGATGCTAACGGTGCCCCGTAACACTGTCGATTCCTCCTTTCAGCATTGTGTGATGTGCATATCCCCATAGATAATTGTTTCTAGGATGAAGTTGCATCCAGCCAGTTGAGTTGGGTGTCTAGCTCAATCAATTTAGTCTCCGCAGAGAGTACTAACCTACAAGTATAAGTCCAATTGGTGACCATTTATTCTATTAAAGAGCCCATCATGTTTTTGATGAGCCTATAATGGTTGATATGGCCTCCTTGTATGTCTGTGGTCAAATGATCGGTGACCAAACATGGCTCCCATGCATCAATGAGAGTTCACACCAGCATGGAGACATCAACTTCATAACCCTCTTCCAGACTTGAACGCATGCCATGCTATTGCTCACGACCACTACTACCACTATGAGGGGTACCTCGTTGACGAGACATGGTGATACGATGTTGCATATTTTCATTTGATTCGTTACTAACCAGCGCTCTCTTTATTGACTGTTGGTGTAGGTGAAAAACAGGTTGCAAAGAAAACTAATTGTAAAGACCAGAAACAAGCTAGAAAGAATCCCTACTGTTATTCAAATCCAGAGGCCTAGGATGTTGATGCAGGTAAAGAATGAACTTAGGATAAAACCAATTGGACATACCAGAGCCAAGCTGGGGGGAATCAACAAGCGAGACAGAGGAGCAGAATAATAAACCAATGAGTCTCTCGTTCAAGAACCTTAAGTATGTCGTCGACACGAATAAGCACATAAGCCATTCAAGGGGATTTAAATCCAGGATGGCTCTTCCGACTCCCGACGCAGCTATGAAATGGATCTTCCATCCCTCGAAAAGACCAAATGCACTTCGTTGGACAAAGGAAATAACTAATGCACCCTTCCTTCATCGTCAACCAGAGTGACAACCTCCTCTCCATGAATGAGTATTAATGTTCGCTTGGGGGGATAACAAGGTCCCAACATTCACGGTGCCACATTGTTGTCTCGTAGCTCAAGGTGCTCACATGTGACACCTGCATCCGGGTGACAATATGTTATTAGGAAGTTACTATATATACAATAAAATTATAAGCAGAAAATACCAATGCACTTTTATGATATATATATATATATATATATATATATATATATATATA
>LPNX010367652.1:54851-88670 GCA_001517045.1 Pseudotsuga menziesii
TTTGTTTTTCTTTATTATAAATAAAAGATAAAGTTAAGAATGATTTTTTATTTGATTTGTTTTATTCATTGTCAAGACTTAATAATTAAGTGGATAACTTTTTTATTTGATAAATGGATAACTCATAGGTGATGAATGAATGTATGGATTGACTTATAATTTGGGGTGGAATGTTAATTGACATATAGATAAACACATAATTTGTGGGCAGCTAAATTACCTATAATTTTTCACCAAACACAAATTAAATACTTATGCTAATAAATTAAAAAATTTAATTCAAATAATTAATACCAATATCATAAAATAATTAGTAAATAATTAATTTCATTATATATATATATATATAATTTATTTATTTTTAAATAAAACATATTAATTTATGTATACAAAATTTAAAAAAAAATTAGCCATTAATTTAAATTAGACAAAATAATATGAAAAAACAACAAATTATTAAACTAAAATTAAAAATATAAGAAAATATCTTTCAAAATACCCTTTTCAATCTGAAGAAACACTTTGAAATATCCTTTCAACTAACTCTTTGAAATATCTTTTTCAACTTTTAGAAAGACTTTGAAACGTTATTTTATAGCCCACAAGTATAGTATTTGTAACTTAGAAAACAAAAAAATCATCATTCCAAAGAAAGAAAAAGTCATTTTTTTATCCAAATTTACTTTTTAAATTGACTAGACTGGCTGATAAAAACAGTTCGGGCTCATCATTCTTTTACTCCCTTTCAACCCTCGTTTTCCATCCTCGATGACTCCCCCAGCAACCTGAATGGTCGCCTTTTTTACCATTTGAGATTAAATATGTAATTTCAGACGCGCAGAATAGATTAGGTCAATTAGCTCGACCCGCCATTACATTTAGTCCACCCACTGCCATATAGAATTATCCATAATGTTTGCGTTTTCCTCAGTTCATGACCCAGCATCCACAAAAAACAAAGCAGATTGGCTTAACGGTTTCTATCATAAGAATGTAGCAGGCCCTTGTAGGTTTCCACAAAAGGAATAGTGCGTGCTCTTCTAGACCCACCGAATAGAATATGTAATTCTGCACCATTCACAGCGGAACGACTATTCTACCAGCAGTATCGGTTATTTGGCCAAATATCGATATCGACGTACTTGACTTGGCAGCTGCACTTCTCTATTGTAAATTAATATATAGATCGCAGATATTTGTGAAAGGAATTTAGGGCTGATTGCCAGAGCTGGAGCTCGCTATTGCAATGTCACTGAGATCAAATAGTAGCGCAGAAAGCGGCAGCAGCATCCGATCAGTAGGGAAGAGCCCGGTTCCCTTTCTGTTGGGTGGAGTGGGTAGCATGCTTGTTCTCATAGGGTTTGCGGTGATTATTCTGGTGTGGTCTTACTTCAAAGAGTCTAGTACTGGTTATTCGGATGAAATTAATGACAGATCTTCAGGGCATCAACATATTGCTGAGCATGGCGATGGCGGAAGGAGCGAGATCAGGAAGCTGGATTTGACAGAACAATCAGATGATAAGGACGAGAGAGTGATTGTGATCATGGCTGGCGATCAAGAGCCCTCCTTTATTGCTAAAAGGACGTCTGTGGCTGTTGAAGTATAACGTCCCAATAAGCAGATAAACTGCATCGAACTACTCATTCTGATTTTGAAAATCTGATTTTGATAATCTGATTTTGATAATGTAGATCAACAGTTGTGGGGTTGAATTTATTGGAAGCCAACGTCTAATGTACGAGGCAATTTTTTTTCATTTTTTTGGTAATGTTTTTAGATGAATTTGATTACGATTTTCATGAATTCTATATCACAATTATTAAAATTATATGATTTGGTTGTCTAAAAGGCTTATGAGAGTACTGAATCTGTTTCTACACTAAACAAACATTTTGAATTGTATAAACATTTGAATTTAAAAAAATATAACGACCATAAACTATATGAAAAATCAAAAAGTCGCTTGTTTAAACTGCTCCATATTTTATGGTTATGGTTATGGTGTTTATGGCTAAATTATTAGTTTTACTTCTATCAGACGATCTTCAGTCTGCTGGATGAATCCATGAGAGAGATTCCGCAGCAGTCAGTATATCCATGACAGAGATTCTGTCATGATTCCGCAGAAGTGAATATGCTTTATTATTCAGTGCCTGGAGCTGGAAGATAGTTATAGTTAGTTACTTTGAGAAAATCATTCGCTGTAAAGTTCAATATTTTCTTAAAACTTTGCTTAATGTTTAAGGTTTGCATCTCTTGCCAAGTGGTTAATGTTTGTGGCCTTTTAATATAGGTTTATCAAATCCAACTCCATGCTTTATAAATAAATAAAAAACAATTTATAAGCTTATTATTTCATATTTTATAAATAAACCAAAAGCAATTTATAAGTTTATTCCAGATTTAAGGGCAGGGGCTGCAGGACAATCATCCTTTCGGATCCTTTTCTCCTCGCTAAATTTGAATTACTTGCAAATCCCAAGTCCAGACTTCTTGCCATATAAAACAATAAAAGAATAACCCGTATTACACATACAAAGGTCTGGTTATCAAATCGATAAAGGATAATAGATAACAACTAGTTTACTTAGATTTGATTAAATCTATTAAAAAGAAGTATATAAATTTTTTATCTTTTTCTTTTATTAATGGTATAGATAAGTGTTTATCTCTTACAATTTAGGGTGGATTAATACTTATATTTTTCCTAGATTATACAAGGATGTAACAAGTTTACTATCCAAATTATATAGCAGTCACTCCAAATTCCAAATAAATAAGATAAGAAAATAATATTGCATGAATAACTTGTAGTTGATGTATGTATAACTCTTAGTAGATGCATGAATCACTCGCAATTCATGGTAGATAACCATTTTAAATAAAAGAACACAAAAACAAGAGATAAACTTATTTGTGACACTTAACTTGTGGCATATAAGTGCTCATCAACCACAAATTAAGTAGTTGTGGCTAGTATCTTAGAATTTGGGGACTAGTAGCATCTATATTTTGTCTAGATTACATGAGAAATAGATAAATATACTATTCAAATTAATTTTATGATAGTTAAAACAAATAATAGCATGAATAACAAGTATCACTATTATAACTTTTATCTTTACATGGGTTAACTTTTAACTTTACATGAGTCTAGCTTTAGTTGAGTCTGGTTCTTTAGAAAGGATACATAATTATTATTTTAATCTCTATTTTATTAAATTTGGATTAATTTTACTTAACCAGTATAAAAAAACTTTGGACAACAACGCAATCAAACAACTCCAAAAACCTTGGATAACAATGCATAAACATGTAAAAGGCACTCCTCACATCCAAATTACAAGGCACTCGTCACATCGAAAGGGTACATTAGTATTATTAAGTGTGCTATATGATAAAGACAAGTAAAGTAAATCAAGTGTGCCATATGATAAAGACAAGTAAAGTAAACCAATTTTTTAAGGAAAAATAATCTAGTAAACCAGACGAGTAAAGTAAAGCAATTTTTTAAGGAAAAACAGTCTAGTAAACAAAATAAAAAAGATAATGCTCCACACAAAAAAAACGAACAAATATAATGATGTACAATAGTTGAATCAAAGAAAAATCCAATCAAAGCAATAACAATTTGCAACGTACCATTATATGGTTGAAATAGATGTTCGCAATATTTTAAAGTGGGCCCAAGTGTATTGACTTTGGGAGTTGTTGAGGCTTCAACAAATTGAGACACAATGGATGAAGCTAGAACCTTTTGTTTCATTTTTCTATGTTATGAGCATGAATAATGGAAGAATTTATTCTTATATATTCAAGTTATCTTATCATCTCATGTGTACCATTGTATGGTTGAAATAGATGTTCGCAATATTTTAAAGTGGGCCCAAGTGTATTGACTTTGGGAGTTGTTGAGGCTTCAACAAATTGAGACACAATGGATGAAGCTAGAACCTTTTGTTTCATTTTTCTATGTTATGAGCATGAATAATGGAAGAATTTATTCTTATATATTCAAGGTATCTTATCATCTCATGTGTAGTGGGTCTCAATCAATCTTTCCTTACAAGAGAATAGATGATTGTACCTATAAACTCAATCAATCTTTCCTTATAAGAGAATAGATGATTGTACCTATAAACTCAATCAATCTTTCCTTACAAGAGAATAGATGATTGTACCTATAAACTCATTTAAAAAGCTTCATATATTGTACTAAAGGAAATGATATAATGAGGTTCATGTCCTCAAAGTGTGAACCAATGATCAAGGTTGAAGTCTTTAGTCATGGAGCTTGATAGATTTTGTAATAATATGATTTTTACAATGTACACATATGTTATCCTTCTAGTGTTTCTCAACTACCTAAAAGAATCCATAGCCCTGGTGGAATCACCGCGGTGTCAAAGTCATCACCTTGCTACCAACAAGAATCCATAGCCCCAAAGAGTTATCTACTATCTCTTTTATAATTTACTTCCTCTCTCAAACCTTTTATTTTATTTTGGAATGTACTTTAAAACAAACCATGAATGGGGGAAGTCGTAGCCTTTAAGCACATAATGGGATTATTACACTTCTTTTTGGATTTTCATTGATGATTTGTGTGCATAGCTATTAAAGCAACCCCCTTTTAATCTTCCATCCCATAGACTTTCAAATCTACACCTTTCTCACTATCATATATTTTAAGGTGTATGAGTGGATTGTATAGTGCATTGAATTCATTTACAAAACTAGTTAAAATGGCAATCACCAAGCCATTATTTGGATTGTTCACATTTCAACCACTTAAATTGTGTTTCATTGTACCTTTTGATTTACCCATGCATCCAAGTACCCTAAGGCTCATAACCAAACATTTACACTTGTAATTCCTCAAGCCTACTCCGTGTGTATCATTGGTTTTATGAGGCAAAATTCCATTTTCAAGCCATCAAATGCAATCCTGAAATCAAAGTCTTATTAATAAATAACCATACTATGTTTTCCATAAGAAAAAAAAGAATGATTTCAATTAAATCCTTCTACTAAATTAGTTTGGACGGTGAGAAATTAAAATGCAAATATTAGAACAAATAATATTTCTTAAAGGAAACCATCAATTCCATTCATATAAGAAAGTTGTTAGTAAGATGAAAGAATCATAAGGATCCCTGTAAAAAACAAATTACCAATTATTTCTCAACATTTGCTAACAAAACTCATAATTCATATGTAAAGGATAACAATATGAAGAACTGTAAGTGAAAAACTCGTCTATATCACAATAATGCAAGTACTTGTCCTTGAAGGATTCAAAAAATTTCTACAACACATTCATGATAGTAGCTTCACAATTTGGAAGCTCAACTTCTCCTTTTAAATATCTTCACCCATGAACTCTCACTCACATTTTATGCCAAGTCCAATACTTATCATGGTATATGATAGAGCAATGATCTTAGCATGTTACACACAACTCAAATCTAATACTACTCTATTTGGTCTCATGAAACTTAGAAATCATCTCTACTAGTTCATTTTGAGGTTAGTGATCAGTGCTAACATTGATCTCTCAAAATTAACTTCAATCATTCTTCATGGATTTACCTTGAGCTCAATGATCTTCTCACATGTTATTGATTCATCCTTATGTACCTAATGGTAATTAACTTTTATTGTGAAACAAAGTAACTTGATTTAAGAAATAGTTGACTTAAGTTTTGGAGAAACTTCTTGTGCTCAAGTTGGAATCGAAAAGACATCATTATGATTATCCACCTCATCTTAAAGGTAACAAAGAATAATTTTCAATAAGAATGCAATTTGATACTTCCACATTCTAGGTATTTCCTCACATGTCATTGGCAAAATTTATGAATTCTCTTAAAGACTTTTTCTATAAAACTCCTCCATAAATCATGCATTAAATAATTTTCATTACTAATTGATACCATTTACAAATCTTGCATACTCATACCGTGAGTTATAAATTGCAAGGAACTTGATATTTGATCAGGAGTCAACCCATAGAATTATGCAACCAATAAGTCTTAATGGTGAACTTCCATAGGGCCACTACATAGCACCTTGCATGTTTGACCAAAAGAAATCAAGAAGTCATGTTAAAACGTAGGTGAGATAGATGTCTGAAAATATTTCCAGTGACAAAAAATGAAACCAAAACTTCAAATTTCCTACAACTAACCCATCTAACTAGAAAAAATCAAGAACAACTACTTTATTCTAACAAAATGAAAACAAATATGGGTGTGTGCAAGCTAATGAGGATCCTTTTTGACATGTTAGATACAACATAAAACTAAAAAAAAAACATGCATCCCTTATATTACATGGATATTTTGAGAAACATACACAATGAATCTTGTGATCAGTAAAAAAGATGAAATCTAGGAAATTGAATGATGTTTCCAAACATATAATTTTTTTCTATTGAAAATATTTTTGACTATCTAAAGTTTGATATTCTTAACAGACACTTTTTGGGGGGGGGATTATAAGGTATATGTTTTTGTGGGTGTATTCTTTGAGTGCCTGGATGATGGAATCAACTTAGGAAAATTTGTAGAAATATAGAGAACAATTAGTACTAGTGCACTGGTATTTTTCTAAAAGAAAATTACTATTTGTTTTTATTATCTAAGTGATCGAACCTTGAAAACAGTATGTCAAGTGTGGGTGCAGCATTTGAAGGTCTTAATGCAATGATAATGAAATTATTTTTTCATAGAATGTAAAGGTCGATGTCCTTTAATGCACTAGGAAAAAAATGGTTGAAAAATGGAAGAGTTATAGATAAAACTCTAGCATCGTGTTTTTTGAGTTAAGGAGTCATGACAGAAGAAAAAAATGAAAAAAATATATATATGTTCTTTTTAAAAATTACATATATTGAATCTACAGAAAACGCTATATGTGTCTACAATTTCATAGAAAATGATGTTGTGTAGCATATTGTAACCAACGGCTAAACATGAGTATACTAAAAAATTGGATGTAATGCTCAATTTGACATGGTATACCACATTCCATGGCATAGGCTTGGTAAATCCAAAGGAAAATATGAAGCAAATAAATAGGCACAAAGAGGCGATGCCAACACATGTGGAGGTTCGGGTCTAGTATTACAAAGCACATTCAAGTATCATTTAAATTCAAATTTATTTCCTGTAAAACTGAAACTCTTGCATAATTTAGTGTTACAAAATGAGTACATGTTTTGGAATTACAAAAATGTGCATGCATTTTAGTGAAAAAAAATGTTTCTATCCCCCTAAAACCCATCATACTACTATCCCCCCACTACAACTCCCAATGAATCCCACATTAATCTAACACACACCCCGAACCCCTAAAACCCCCAACCCACTAAAACACCCTACTCCTACTCCACATAAAACCCCCATAATACTCCTCCCCTGACCTCTCCCTCCACTCCCTGTCACTCCCCTTCTCACCCTAACTCTTTTTAATGTCCCTTTTTTAAATTCTTACCAAAATTCCCAATTTTCCAATTTTTTCACAATTTTGGCTCTTGACTAGTTTTAGTGTCTTAGTCTCCAAATCAGCTCAGTTGCTCCCAAATATTCAGAGAAGGTGTATGAATGATATAATAAATTAATTATTATTTTCAGGGATGTATTATGGCCCTCCAATCACTTATACTGCTCTGTACTAAATTATGAACAAGATAGATGATTTTATTGGCAATTTTGGACTCAAATCCCCCCCCGGGGTAAGTGGTAGAAATGGCTTCCCAAATGTGCAAAAACCCACTTGAATTCTTAAATTGAAGTAGGTAATGTGTATAATACATTATCAAATACTCATATTCATAACCAATTGACCTCCCACGGCTGTTATCACTTCCTTCAATCAGATATAAAAAACTAGTTTTGGACCCTTGGGGAAATGAGGTGTAGTTTGCTCCAATTGCTATGAAATTTGACCCAATGGCCACAAATTATCAGTTACTGAAAATTAAAACCATAATATACTTTAATTACAGTCCATTCATTCATAAATCATCAATATTTTATACATCCATTGGAATCCATCAAGATTACAAGAGTTTACAACAAGGTAGTGAGGAAATGTCATTGTTTCTTCATTATTGAGAAATAATACATGATATTTATTGTAATTTAGAACTGAGAGATTTCTGAAATTAAATATAATATAATTTACATAAGAATAAAAAATACTAGAGCAAGAGAAGCTCCCTCAAAGAGATGAATAGCTCACCAAGAGTGCCTCACTCCATAGAGCTGAAATATGGTGAGAAAACTTGAGATGAATAAGTTGAACTTGATATTTCCATGAGATGCTGTAGGTTTCACTTGTAACTTATGACTCTATTGAAGCTCCTTGAAATACTTGAGTGACCTCTCCAAACACCAACTAGGATGGGAATCTTTCACCCTCAAAATTGGCTAAGGCATGAACTAGTCATCGACTAGTTCTCTCTCTTCACTATAAAAATTTTCACAAATGATCAAAAGGGCCTTCTCATGGCTGATCCCTGAATTTTATAAACATTATTGGTCTTCTAAGGTTCCAAATCCAAGTCGAATTGGTGTGGCTACTCATTCTATCCCGTGTGACCTCTCTCTTCACCTTCCCTCTTCTCCCAAATTCGAGTAGGAGCCTCTTGGCCTTCTCCAACTCCCATGATCACCCTCTAAGATGATATATTCAGGACTTAAATGTTAGATATTTCATATTTCAGCCTTCAAATCTGACTTGTGTCATAACTATCATAGAATCTCCATCATTGGTGGCATAGATGTCATAAATGTAAGGGGAATCTAGCCAAGTGTCCATGAAACTCCCATTTGGCCCTTCCTCTACCCATGTAAGTTACAATTCATCAAAAATTATACCTATGAATTATATGGACAAGTATATTAACCTTATAAGCCATACAAAAACATTAGGCTTCCCATAGATTCGAGATTGCAAGAGGAGGATGCCATTTAACATAGGGATTCTAGCTTGAGTGGGCCCCATAGTCTCCATGTGTCTCCATTATCCATAGCCATTTCATTTTTCACTTGCATTCATTTAATTAAATCCATTAAATAAATATTTATTCCTTCTAATTTATAAACACCATTTATTAGCTCCCTTATTAACTTCCCAATGTTTCCACCCAACCTAGGGAACTAGTAGGATTGATGGAATTTTCCTGCTATGTAATTATTTGAATGGGGACATTACACTCCTCCCCACCCAATATTGATTGTCCTCAAGCAATTTCAGATTTATATGCTGCAAAATATTCTCCTCTTCCCATGTGGCATCTTCACTTGGTATATCCTTCCATTGCACCAAGTAATCTTTCATTGTTCTGCTCCTCAATCTTCTCTACATTATCTTCAAAACCTTCTCCGGAATAAGCGTGATATTTCCTTCATCATCCAAAGGAGGGAGTGCATTTGAAATGACAATTTGTGGAAAATAAATTTCTTGAGACAAGAAACATGAAATACATTATGAATTTTACTCCCTTCCAGAAGTTCCAACTCAAATTCTACTTCTCTAATCTTTTGGATTACCTTGTAGGGCCCATAGTATCTTGGATTTATCTTTTCTGCTCCATTCCTTTTGAGAGATGTTTGTTTGTATGGCTACAACCTCAAATATACTAAATCATCAACCTAAAAGTTCCTTTCCTCTCTATGTTTATCTGCATATTGTTTTTGTTGATTTTGGGAAACCTGCAAATTATCTTTTAAAAGCTTTAAAATTTATTGGCTTTCTTCCACCCAATCTTTAGATTTTGGAGCTATACTATCACCAAATATCATATCAAAAAATGTAAGTGCATAATAACCATATAATTATCTGAAAGGAGACATCCCTATTGACATGTGAAAGGTGGTGTTGTATCAAAACTCACCCAAGTGTAGCCATTTTGTCCAAGCTTTTTGTTGTTCTCCCACATACTTTCAGAGATACCATTCCAACCATTTATTCACCCTCTCTATTTATCCATAAGTTTTGGGATGGTATATTGTACTTGGAGTCAACTGAGTGCCCACCAATCTGAAAAGTTCTTTCCAAAAAGCACTCATGAAAATACCATCTCTATCACTCACAATGCTCTTGGGGAGCCCATGCAATCTGAAGATTTATTTGAAAAAAAGGTCATCCACTTTTGCAGCACTAAAATAGGATGTAGCAGAAAATAAATGAGCAAAATTATTCAATCTATCCACTACCACATATATTCAATCCTTTCCCAAATATTTGGGCAAACAGGTGATGAAATCCGTCGATATACTGTCCCATTTTTGCTCTGGAATGGGAAATGGTTGTAATAAACCAGCTGGGTATGTGAGTTCTGATTTTTCTTGCTAACATACCTTACATTCATTCACATACATATGATCATATTCCTTCATCCCCTTCCAATAGAACCTTTTCCTTAGTTTCCTATAGGTCTTGAAGATCCCTAGATGGCCTGCTAGTGGGGAATCATGTGCTTCCTGCAAAACTTTGTACTTAAGATCTGAATATTGAACCAAATAAATTCTTCCCTTATAGTATATCATCCCATTCAAAATTATGTAGTTATAATCTCCCATGAGTCCATATAATACATCACAAGCAATCTTATCTTTGGCATATTCAACTAGTAGCATGTCTTTCCAATTTTTAGTAATCTCCATGAGAGAAAAAGAAGGTCTTAGAGATAATGCATATGCTACAATGATATTCTTTCCTTTCACATATTCAATATCGAAATCATAAGCTTGGATATTGCTTACCAACTTTTTTTTCCTTCCATTTAGATCCTTTTGGGTAAGGAAGTGTCTTAGACTATTGTGGTCAGTTTTCACCACAAACTTGTTACCTACCAAGTATTGTCGGATTTTGTCCAAGGCATGCATGATGGCCAACATCTCTTTGTCATATATGGAGTAACTATTTTCATGAGGATGCAACTTTCTACTCTAAAAGGATATAGGGTGTTGGCCTTGCTTTAGGACATCCTCTACTCCTCCACCTGAGGCATCACATTCAATAAAAAAAGGCTTAGAAAAAGCAGGTAATGCAAGTATGGGACAACTACTCATTACCTATTTCATTTTTTGGAAGGAATTTTCAGCCTCTTGATTCCACTTGAAAGCATCCTTCTTAGTCAAATCAGTGAGTGGAGAAGTCAACCTGGAGAACCCTTTCACAAACATCCTATAGTATGTACATATTCCAATGAAGCCCCTTAATTCTGTGATGTTTTTTGGTGATGGCCATTCTAAGATAGCCCTGATATTTTCCATGTGCACTTTCACTCCATATTTCCTAATAATGTGCCCAAGATATAATATTTATTTCATCCCAAATTCACATTTAGACATCTTATCACAGAAAGACTGTTCTTGCAAAGTTTTCAACACAATCTCTAGGTGTTGCAAGTGCTCTTCCCAAGTTTTATTGTAAATGAGAACATCATCAAAGAATACTAAAAAAACCTTCTAAGCTTCTTGCAAAAGATTATATTCATACATACTTGAAATATAGCTGGAGCATTAGTCAACCCAAATGGAATAACAAGAAACTCAAAGTGACCATAATGACATCGAAAAGAATTATTTTGCACATCTTCCTCCTTCATCCGAATTTGGTGATAACCATATCTAAGGTCAATTTTGGAAAAGTAATTAGATCCAAATAGCTCATCCATGAGCTCATCAATACTATGAATAGGATATCTATTATTGATAGTCTTCTTGTTCAAATCTATAAATTCTATACACATCCTCAAAGTTCCATCTTTTTTCTTTACTAACGCTACTAAAGAAGCATAAGGGATAGATCTTGGTCTAATGGGCCCCAACTCTTAGAGTTCTTTAATGGAATTCTCAATCTCATATCTGAACTTCTTGGGATGTCTATAAGGTTGTATATGAATGGGTGAAGTACCCTCCTCCAAAACAATCTTATGCTCAACCCCCCTATCAGGTGGTCTACCATGTGGAAAATATCTGAAAACTTTTTCATATTTGTACAAAAGTGTCTCTATCTCTGTCACACCCCGGTTTTGACCCCATTTGCATGATGTATATATTGTAATTAATCGTGGTGAGGAGCTAAAGGAAAAATCCCCACCGTCGATTTGGTTGTGTATGTTTTGGAAATAGGGGTAGTTGCCGATGGTATATCGTGCTATCCATCACATTATAATTCGGCATCATGTAAACATGCACATCAATTAAAATAAACCCACAACCAGCTATGGCAGTGCAACGTGAAAGATGAAAAGGGCATGATTCCAAAGGATAAGGGGTGGGGGATTTCAACCTTGGTCTTTGGTGGGGGAACCCATGTGTTACCACCTTGTTGATTTTCCATCTTTCCTTGTCTCATCCACCCTCTTGAATGTCTTGTGGAGTTAGTTGAGGTAGTTAATGCTGAGTAGTGGTGGCTGTGGCAGGACTGTCAGTCCTTTCCCACGTGCCCACTCCACCAGTGGATTCTTCCTCTTCTCTCGTGTGAGGCAGAAGAAACATTCACTTCTCACTCTCCACAAGGCCATTCTAGCCGCTGTCTGTTTTTCCTCATGCTTGGTCTTCACCTTCACGGTGTGGTTGTTCATTTCCTCATGCAGAGCCGTGGAGCTGTTCATCTTCAGGCAGGGATGGTCGCGTCCTTTCTTCTCACGCACAGGAATTTCTGTGTTGGATTTCCTCATGCAGGGAGCAGGTGAATTCATGGCTATCACTCAGGATTTTCAGGTGCAGGAGCCATTCACGCTCGGGGCTGTGTGCCTGTGTGTTCCACACCGATTTCGGTGGTGGAGAGTTTGTCCTCTTTCCCCATTTTATGTTTGTGTAACTTGTCTTCAGCATTTTCGTTGAGGAGTTGCGTGATGTGGACTCGTGGATGTGGGTTGGTTATTGATTTCCACATCCGTTTGGCTGAGTTTTCGCCTATGTTGGGACTGTGTAAAGTTGCCATCATTTTCACTGTGGATTTGGGTTGCTGAAGTACCCTGGTTTTGGGTTGTTGCTAAGTTGTTTTGGCCATGCTATGGCAAAGAACAACTCTGAGTTGCCTTGTGGTCTTGAGGTGTGTTTCATCTTTTGTTTGGGACTGTCCCTGGTTGTCTTTGCCTTCATCACAGAGCCGTGAGTGGGTTGTTTGCTGTGGTATGCAGTGGGTGGTCTTTGGACTATTGAGAGTGGGATTAGAGGCTGGGTATGCATGAGAAGATTGGTGTTGAGGCCACCAGCTTGGAATTTATCCTATCCTAGCTCCTTGACAACCTGGTGAACCCTATGGTGTGGGTTTGGCTATGTGTTGGCAAACCTTGGCTATGTGTAATCCTGCATTGACACTTATTCCTTGATGAATCATTCCCATCTTGGGGGTGGCAGTGTTGCTGAGAGATTGATGAGCATGCTGGCCTATGGTTGGGTGGAATGTTGCAGCGATGTAGTTGGTTGCGGGAGAATTCTTCATCAAAATATAAGTACTGCTGACTATCTCATCTCTGCAATTTAATCTACTATTTCATGAATTATGATGGACATGTTCAATGCTGGAATGTATATGTTTTCTTCCGCTGAATGTTGAGTAACTCTGCATCACTATATGTTGATGAATTATGCATCTCGTATGATGGAATGTATCCTTGTATGTTTTATGCATCTTAGTGTGCATTCTGTTAATCTTGTTTTAATATCAGCATTGATGTTTGTCCATGTTCTTGGGGCTATTTGCCCGGATGTATTGGTGTTTGGTCGCATCCTCTTCACCGGTCGAAGGGTCGGGGACATGAAAAAGTGGCATCAGAGCTCATGTTGCAACATGGGCCTGAATGGACCACCAGGATGCAGTGATAGAAGCATAATTGCTTTCTTCCCAGCAGAGATTAGAATTTGATGATGGCAAACTTCAAAAAAAGTTCTAAGTGTTGGAACGGTCGGATCATCGGAACACTAAGTGGAAGGGACTTCCAATGCAGCAAAAGAGTTAGACGAAAACGCGCCCGATGGAGAGCAGTTTGAAAGAAAATCATGGAAAGTTGTCTAAGTGTTCGATGTTCGTCGGAAGAAAATAGTTGTTCGAGCGTCCACCGTTGCGGATGGCTAAATGACTACGCATCCAACGGGTAAGTTCTCCAACCGCCGAAGCCATGAAGAAAAGTTGAAAAATTTTCTTAAGTATATAAATCGTCGGCCATCAGAAGAAGTTAGTGGTTTGATGTTCCGCTGTTGCAGAAGCCAAAACCACTAGACTTCCGATGAGAAAAGACTTCCGATGCCAGTCAGAATTAGTTCATCGATCGGAAGTAGATAGTGTTTGATGTTCTGCCGTTGCGGCTACGGAAGGAACAATTTCGTCGACGAAAAGAAGATCAAGCGGCGATAGAAAGTAAATCAGAAGGTGTTAGCTGTTTGAGCAGTCGATACGTTGGCTCTGTTAGTGGAAAGGACTTCCGATGCCATCAGCAGAAGGAAGTAGAAAGACAAAAAATTTGGAAAATTTTGAAAATTTTGAAAATTCGTCTAAGTATGGAAACCGTCGGCAAAGTTTAGCCATTTGAGTAGCCGATGCGGCAGCAAGCATCGGAGGAAAATAGAAGATGAAGCTGTCGATGCAGCGGAAGAAAAGAAGAGAAGTTTCGGTGAAAAATAGTGGAAGTCGAAGCCGCAGTTTCAGCAGATATCTTCCAAAGATCGTCGAAACGTCAGAAAAGAATAGTTGTTTGAGCATCCGATGTGGTGCAAAGAAGAAGAAGAAAAATTGAAAATTTTTCTTGAAAATTTTTCTAAGTATAGAAAACGTCAAAGAAAATTAGAGGATCGGTCCGCCGATACGCAGGAAGCCAAAGAAATATTGGCCCGACACGTCGGAAAAATTTAGTTGATTGGACCACCAATGAAGTCGAATGAAAGATGAAGATCAGACTGCCGGAGTGTCGAAAGCTTAGAGAACTAGCCGTCCAACAGGTTAGAGGATCTGATTTTCGATGAACAGCGGAGAAGCTAGTGGTTTGGACTGCCGAAACGTCAGACTGATAGTCGAAATGAGAGCCGATTTTGCAGAGGAAAATTTGAGTTTTTCAAGCGGGATTTTCCAGCATATTTCGACTATTTTCCAGTGGGATTTTCAGCTATTTTTCAGTGGGTCTACAGGGATGAAGTTGGCACCCAATCCAAAATGCAGTTTTGTGTAAAATGCCGAGATTTGGTGAAAATATTCATTTTTAGAAGTGGTGTAGTTTTCACATCCAAGGTCGGAATGAAGCATGTGGATAGGCGTTGGAAATATTATCCAGTAGGGAACAAGGGAAAGTCACCAGAATCTGAGCATGGAGCAGCAAAGTGCTAATGACGGCCACTGCTATTAAATGGACAAATCTGGAAAGTTGCATGCCCAGAGGTAGAAAGGACTATGAAGGCTAACCAGCTGTTGTGTGGAAGAGGAGTTCCATGCGAGGATGTGGGACTTGAAAAGGGAAGTTTTCCTTAAAACCCTATCTTGTTGATTATAATTACATTTCCTAAGTTTTATACTTGAAATACATGAGGATATGCTTTGCATACATAGGATATTACATGTTGGTAAGAATATTGAAAATTATAATGAGCCACTAATGATAACTATTGCATTGGTGTTGGCATTAGTGGAAAAACCAACGACAACCTGGACATGGTTGAGTATGTTTCTAATGCTGATGAATGTGACCAGCAACCCTATGAAGAAAGAGATAAGGCAACCAGTCCATAATCAAAAGTTGGTGAGCAAAGTCTGCAATCCTCTGCAAGATACCAATCAAATTGGTAATGCCAAGGGTGTAAGTAGGACCCATGAAGGTAAGAGTTTGATTATGACAAATTCCATAGAGTGGTGAAGGTAAGAGACCTCATACCATGTGGATATTTGAATGTTACACTACGTTCATAAAGAAAGGTTTCATGCTTGTATATATTGATTGAGCTTAGTAGCCCAAGGAAAGTAAGTACTGATGATTTTGATTATAGTAATGCATTCTATATGAAGTAGTCATGGTTAGTCCATGCATGGTGTGTTGAATGAATAGTATCCCTGAATCAATGCAAGGTAGCATTGAGTGGATATGCATTAAAAATATTTTATGAATCTTGTAGTCATGCATTGAATGTATGCATATGAAGGGTGTGAGTGACTGATTGCATAAGTATAGGTGCAAATGTTGTGATGCATTGCATGAATGCATTGAGATGAGTGCATGTGAAATTATGAATAACTAATGGCTGAAATGATGAATTGATGGAAATTCAGGAACCATTTCAAAGGTTGTTATGAATGCAAGATAGTCATGATCAATTGGCTGCCAGAAATGCTCTATGGAAGAGCAAGGTGGTACCAATGATACGCTTGTGAAGTAAGGAGTATCTAAACATTTCATTTAATTGCATGAATGATGTGACTATGCCTTGAAAATGTTAGTATGATAATGATTGCATGAAGTAAATGAGTTTTGGTAATATTGATGTGATTAATAGCTAGAAGTATTTGAATTTTATAAATTCTGAAAATGCTTCAGTGATGGTTGTAGCAATGAGAAGTTTATATGCATCCAGACTTACCAAGTGTTTGGTTGATTGAAGCTCAGGTTTCAGGTAGATTATTTATAGCATGGCAGTGAGAGGTAAGACCCTGACCAATGCCAAAATCTACCATGTGAAAGAGCCAAACCTTATGAGAAGAGTCTCATGGTTGTAAAAATAGTTGGTATGCATAATAGGTTGTTAAATTTGAATTGTGAATTTTGGATTTAAGAAATTGCTGACAACTATTAGTCACTATTGGCTTGCATAAGATTGTGTTGGATGATTGAAGCTCAAGTTTCAGGTAGATTATTTCGAGCATGGCAGTGAGAGGTAAGAACTTGACCAATGCCAGAATCTACCATGTAAAAGAGCCAAACCTTATGAGAAGAGTCTTATGGCTGTAAAGCTAGTTGGTATGCATAATGGGTTGTTAAATTTGAATTGTGAATTTCGTATTTAAGAAATTGCTGACGACTACTAATCATTATTGGTTTGCATAAGATTGTGTCAGGAGGATGCATTGTAAGTGGGTATTTGTATTATGTTAGAAGAAAACTAATTTCTGTAGTAGACAGAATTGCAATTTCCTATTGAATTTGATTACCAATGTCATTGCTTGGTTATGGAACAATCAATTGGAATTGTATTATCAGATAATGATTGACTGTTTGGCTATTTGATGAATGTGTTAGGGGTACACGTTACAGGAAGATCATGTGTGATGGCCTACAAGAGCCAAACTTCATGGGAAGGTTTTCCCTTGGAAATGGGTTTTGGGTGAAACGCCATTGGACATTTTGGAAATGTCTCATCTGCACTACATGTTTGGTAGCAACATGAGTGAGATGGTATAAATTATGTCGGTAAGACATGTGTGCACATGAAATGTGAAAAGGAGTTGGGATGGCAAACCGAGGGACTGTTAACTCAGAGAAGGAGCCCCCATTCCTCCTTAACAAAGGCATACTGTGTCGACAAATGGATAAGTGTTCTGTGACCCTTGCTGAGAATATGCATGTCAAATTATTAAAATTCTATATGCAAAACATGTTTTTATTTAATATCCATTATGACCGATTGCTTGAGTATGACTAGGGCCTACATGGCTAACATTGGAAAGGGGTGCACACTTTCCCGATGTCGGATCATGAAAGGGTTTTCAATATTGATTACACCCTAGGGAGTGGGCGCACTCCTGGTGTCTCAATACTTGATAGTGAATGATATGAAATATGGGTACAGTTTTAGAGCAATAATGCTTATGAGTTTGCTTATATTGCTTGTGTTGACAGGCTAAATAGATGCAGTTGGGTATTACACCCTAAAGGTAAAAGGTAAATGGTAAAGGTAAAGGTAAAAGGTAAATGGTTTTTGTGAGGGGTTGCGGAGTAAGGGGAATTGTTGATATAAGTGTATTATTGATACGAGTGTATGTTGGGCTATTATATGCCTGAGGATCCATAGTAGATCCTAGACCTAGAAATGGTCGTGGTAAAGTTCCAAGCCCAGTTGACATGAGGATGTACTGGTTGGACATTAATTATTTGATGTTGTGGAGCAGCTTGCATGCTGAGCTAAACATCCAAGTCCATAGGCAATCCCAAGGCTTGCAAAGCGAAGCAGGATCCTATGGACCAACGAGGAAACGCACAATACAAATAAGTATTGGATTATTTTGCTTATGAATATACATGTGTGTATGATTGGTTATGATGTTTTAAGCTCTTGTTCTAAGAGGTAAAACTGATGAGAATAAACTAAACATGTGAATCTATTCAATGTTTGGATATAGGTATCGCTGGAGGCGAGGACTATGAGAGAATCCTAGGGGTGCATGTGGACATGTGACTGTCCTGGAAAGCTTGGAATGAGCGGCAATGAAAAAGGTGCTAGTGATACCATGAGGTTCCTAGCAATTGAGACAAACCATGTGGAGAGACTCCATGGTTTAGAGGTCTGGAATAGACCGAAGACGCTAAGTGTCATGACCAAGAGGGATTGGTCCAACATTCACGGTGAAGTGAAAGAGGCTGAGAGATAAAAAGCCACAGCGGTGGTGTGGGTTCCAGGATGGAACAAAACAAAGAGGGGAAAAAATCTCGCTACTCTCTCTTGCCTTTTGATTATATATACATATATATTTATGCATTGTGAAAACAAAAGATTGTTGAATGCATGTATGACTGAAAATGGAATGTGTGTTTTTGCTAAAGGTAAATTGTGAATGCTAGAGTGGTTAATTCCCTGCCCAAGAATGGACATGACTGAGCTCGTGTTCCTGTTGGGAAGGCATGAAAAATGTGAAAGCCTCCTTGATGAGACTTGGACTGTCATGCCAATTGGGTAATTAACTGACTGATTCTAATGTCTATATTATGCTTGGTCTGATAGAATTTCAATGGTGCAATTCACAGGTGACAAAAGTGAAACTCGGTGGTGCACATTAATCATGGCAGCAGATCAAAAGTTGTTGGACTTGGCTAGAAGTCTCCTTCAAATGATTACCAAGACCCAAGAAAATCTTGGGGAGATGCTCAAGATACAGAAAAGGCAGAATGAAATGAACCACCAGATTTTGCAAGACTCTATCAGTTTTCAAAGGGAGGTGAAAATCCTTCTGGGAGCAATCGGCAAAGGAAAGGAAGGTGGATCAGCGATGGGACATTCATCCAAGCGACTCGTTGGGAAACTGTACAAGCATGAAGACTCAAAGGAAATTGAGCAGGTAAAGATGAAGCAGCCAATGAAATGCTGGGAATGCAGAGGACATCATTTACACTAGGACTGCCCAATGAGGCAACATGATGAGGGAAATAGCCGCAAAGTTCCTAGACTTCGAGATAAGATGAGAGCTGAGAACTAGTAGGAGGAGTTCATGGAAGCCGAGGGGCTTGGTCCTGAACATTCAAAGTAAATAACTGAACATGGGACAGATCTGCAAAATTTTGAAATTTTGATGTGCAATTGTATATGTATTGTATATGTATTCCTATGTATTGGAACACCGAGGACGGTGTTATTCCAAGGGGGAGGGGAATGTCACACCCCGGTTTTGACCCCATTTGCATGATGTATATATTTTAATTAATCGTGGTGAGGATCTAAAGGCAAAATCCCCACCGTCGATTTGGTTGTGTATGTTTCGACAATAAGGGTAGTTGTCGATGGTATATCGTGCTATCCGGCACATTATAATTTGACATCATGTAAACATGCACATCAATTAAAATAAACCCACAACTAGCTATGGCAGTGCAACGTGAAAGATGAAAAGGGCATGATTCCAAAGGATAAGGGGTGGAGGATGTCAACCTTGGTCTTTAGGGGGGGAACCCATGTGTTACCACCTTGTTGATTTTCCATCTTTCCTTGTCTCATCCACCCTCTTGAATGTATTGTGGAGTTAGTTGAGGTAGTTAATGCTGAGTAGTGGTGGTTGTGGTAGGACTATCAATCCTTTCCCACGTGCCCACTCCACCAGCGGAGTCTTCCTCTTCTCTCGTGTGGGGAAGAAGAAACATTCACTTCTCACTCTCCACGAGGCCATTCTAACCGCTATCTATTTTTCCTCACGCCTGGTCTTCACCTTCACAGTGTGGTTGTTCATTTCCTCAAGCAGAGCCATGGAGCTATTCATCTTCACGCAGGGATGGTCGCGTCCTTTCGTATCGCGCATAGGAATTTCTGTGTTGGATTTCCTCATGCAGGGAGCGGGTGAATTTGTGGCTATCACTCAGGATTTTCAGGTGCAGGAGCCATTCATGCTCGGGGCTGTGTGCCTGTGTGTTCCACACCAATTTCGGTGGTGGAGAGTTTGTCCTCTTTCCCCATTTTCTGTCTGTGTAACTTGTCTTCAGTGTTTGCATTAAGGAGCTGCGTGATGTGGGCTCGTGGATGTGGGCTATTTATTGATTGCCACATCCGTTTGGCTGAGTTTTCGCCTATGTTGGGACTGTGTAAATTTTCCATCATTTTCACTATGGATTTGGGTTGCTGAAGTACCCTGGTTTTGGGTTGTTGCTGAGTTGTTTTCACCACGCCAGGGCCAAGAACAACTCTAAGTTTCCTTGTGGGATTGAGCTGTGTTTCATCTTTTGTTAGGGACTGTCCCCAGTTGTCTTTGCCTTCATCACAGAGCCGTGAGTGGGTTGTTTGCTGCGGTATGTAGTGGGTGGTATTTGGACTATTGAGAGTGGGATTAGAGGCTAGGTATGCATGCGAAGACTGGTGTTGAGGCCACCAGCTTGGCATTTAGCTTGTCCTAGCTCCTTGACAACCTAGTGAACCATATGGTGTGGGTTTGGTTATGTGTTGGAAAACCTTGGCTATGTCTAAGCCTGCATTGACCCTTATTCCTTGATGAATCATGCCCATATCGGGGGTGGTAGTGTTGCTGAGAGATTGATGAGCACGCTGGCCTATGGTTGGGTGGAACATTGCAGCGACGTAGCTGGTTGTGGGAGAATTATTCATCAAAAGATAAGTACTGCTGACTATCTCATCTCTGCATTTAATCTACTGTTTCATGAATTATGATGGACATGTTCAATGCTGGAATGTATATGTTTGCTTCCATTGAATGTTGAGTAACTCTGCATCACTGTATGTTGGTGAATTATGCATCTCGTATGATGGATTGTATCCTTGTGTGTTTTATGCATCTTAGTGTGCATTCTGTTAATCTTGTTTTAATATTAGCATTGATGTCTGTCCATGTTCTTGGGGCTGTTTGCCCGGATGTATTGGTGTTTGGTCGTGTCCTCTTTGCCGGTCGGAGGGTCGGGGACGTGACAATATCCTTTGGTGTTTACAAAATCTGATTTTTATCTTGGGAGAGGTGATATAACATTCATAATCCCATTCAATATCACCATGCCTAAATATATATCTCATACTAATGCAATTTACTACCTATTTTGGGTAAGTGGGCTGCCCTCTCACAACCCTTAGTACACATGTTGAGTCTTGAAATTTCATTTCAGGAATTTGATAATTTACTAAATGATCTCCTATAGAATACAGCCATTGGACTCCCAAGACTACATTAGTATCAGAAACATCAACAACATAAAAACTATCAACAAAACTATAGTTACATATGGTGACTTGCATCTTTGGACCCCATTTGTTGCATTGCATTGTGTTCTGACATGAAATGACAACTATGAAGCCATTGAATGGTTTTCTTGGTATATTTATTTTCTCCACCATCTCTGCATCAATTAAATTATGTGTAGCTCCTCCATCTACCAAAACTGAAGCTCTTTGTCCCAATACCACACCCTTGCATCGAATAGTGTCATAGCAAGGAACTATTGAAAGTATTGTCATTCTTGCTTAGTCCGATGAAGGATGATTTTATTCTTGTTTTTATTCTTCAGTTGTTGTCTCATATGCCTCTTGATCTGAAATGTTCCCTTCTTCATCCATAACCCCTTCATACTCATCATTATCAGAAAATACTTCTATGTATATATCTTTTCCTTTAGCCCATTTATGGCCCGGTGTTCATGGTTGGAAGCATGTGAAGCACAATTTTTTCCTTCAAAGTTCATCCCTATTTTTTCCTTGTTTATTATTCTTTTCAAATTTATCTCTTTCCCAAAACTTCTTACCACATGCATCCTTTTCCAAGGCTTTCTTTCAAATATGAAGTTTGTCTTGGGAGGAAATTTTGTTCTAGGAAGCACATTTTGAATATCTCTAATCAAGCTCATTGCATCATTTAAGTTATTAGGCTTGTGGGATTTGGCTGAACCTCTTAAGTGCTCTTTCAAACCTTCATTGAATAGAAATACTAACCTTCTCATAGATACATTAGCCACCTTAACTAATAATCTTTGGAATTCCAACATATACTCAATAGGAGTCCCTACCTGCTTTAATTATGTTATCTCTTTGAAAGACAATTCTAGATCTTTTTGCTCAAACCTTTATAATACCCTGTCAAAAAATTCCCCATATGTTTTAACCTGATCATGACCCAAAGTTTTCAGTCCATGGAACCACCATTCATTGGCATCTCCACCCAAGTGCAAAATAGCCATTTTTAAAGAATCTTCTTCCACCATTGGATTCAGCTAAAAATACACAAACAATTTTTGCACCCAAGTGTTTGCAGAACTTTGAGATGAACCATCAAAAGTAGGAAGTGGCACTTTACCTATGGCACAATTCAATTCTTGTTTTTTTATATAGACTTATTTTCCTCCTTCTTTTTGAGTTTGTTTTCCATGGTGAAGTGTTGTTTAAATGTTATACTTCTCCTACAATCTTCATCCAATTTAGCCCATTCTTTTGTTATTGTATCAATTTCAAATTGAATGTTAGTATCTTCTTTGGGAATAATAAATTTAGGTACAATAGGAATTAGTGTGCTATGAAATTCATGGGTTCTATTATGATGTCCTATTCGTGATAAAATGAGCTCACCCATTGTCTTATTTTCTGTTGATTGTGAACTACCACTATCTCATATTATCCCTTTGCTTCCCATTTGAGTGGCCATCAATTCGAATCCTTTTGCTATCTGTTGGGTCATTTCTACCATATTTTGGTTAATTTCCTTGGATATTTCTTCAAACAGGGGTTTTATAAGTTTGAGATACTCCATTTTCTCCTTAGTTTAGTATTCTCCCTCGTGAGCTATAGCTTTAGTCAAATGTGCCTTTTTTCCTTCTAGTTCTTCTTCTACAAGCCTAGAACCTTCCAATTCAGATTATAAGGATGGTGGTTTATTGATTTTAATCATTTTTAACACCATCATGTTCCAATACCATGCTCTAATACCACTTGTAATGTCTCATTTTTAAATTTTTACCAAAATGCCCAATTTTCCAATTTTTTCACAATTTTGGCTCTTGACTAGTTTTAGTATATTGGTCTCCAAATCAACCCAATTGATACCAAATATTTATATAAGGTGTATGAATGATATAAAAACTTAATTATTATTTTCATGGATGTATCATGTCCCTCCAAACACTTCTACTACTCTATACTAAATTCTGAACAAGATAGATGATTTTACTAGCAATTTTGGGCTCAAATCCCCCCTGAGGTAAGCGGTAGAAATGGCTTCCCAAATGTACATAAAACCACTAAAATTATTAAATTGAATTATGGGATGTGTATAATACATTATCAATGACTCATATTCATAACCAACCGACCTCGCACGGCTGTTATCACTTCTTTCAATCAGATATAAAAATCTAGTTTTGGACCCTTGGGAAAATGAGGTGTAGTTTGCTTCAATTGCTATGAAATTAGACCCAATGGCCACAAATACTCAGTTAATGAACATGAAACCCATAATATACTTTAATTACAGTCTATTCATTCATAAATCATCAATATTTTATACATCCATTCGAATCCATCAAGATTACAAGAGTTTACAACAAGGTAGTGGGGAAATGGCATTGTTTCTTCATTATTGAGCAATAATACATGATATTTATCGGCCTTTAAACATGATATATTTATGAAATTAAAGAGAATATAATTTACATCAGAATAAAAAATACTGGAGCAATATAATCTCCCTCAAAGATATGAATATCCCACCAAGTGCGCCTCACTCCATAGAGTTGAAATATGGTGAGAAAACTTGAGATGAAAGGAAGAACAAGATGAACTTGATATGTCCATGATCTGCTATATATTTCACCTATAACTTATGACTCCATTAAATATCCTTTAAATACCTAAGTGGCCTCTCCAAACACCAACTAGTATGGGAATCTTTCACCATCGAAATTGGCTAAGGCATGAACTAGTCATCCACTAGCTCTCTCTCTTAACAATAACAATTTTCACAAATGATAAAAAGGGCCTTATCATGGCTGATCCCTGAATTTTATAAACATTATTGGTCTTCTAATATTCCAAATCCATCCATAAACCAAATCCAATTCAAATTGGTGTGGCTGCTCATGCTATGCCATGTGGCCTCTCTCTTCACCTTCTCTCTTCTCCCAAATTCGAGTAGGAGCCTCTTGTCCTTCTCCAACTCTCATGAGTGCCCTCTAAGATTCTCTATTCAGGCCTGACATATCATATATGTCAAATTTAATCCTTTATATATGAATTGTGTCATAACTGTCATATAATCTCCATCATTGGTGTCATAGATGTCATAAATGTAAGGGGAATCTATCCAAGTGTACATGAAACTCCCATTTGGCCCTTCCTCTCCCCATGTAAGTTAAAATTCATGCCAAATTATACCTATGAATTATATGTACAAGTATGTTAACCTTATAATCCATCCAAAAACATTATGCTTCCCATATATTCGATATTGCAAGAGGAGGATGCCATTTAACATAGGAATTCTAGCTTGAGTGGGCCCCATAGTCTCCATGTGTCTCCATTCTCCATCGCCATTTCATTTTTCACTTGCATTAATTTAATTAAATCCATTAAATAAATATTTATTCCTTCTAATGTCTAAACACCATTTATTAGCTCCCTTATTAACTTCCCAATGTTTCCACCCAACCTAGGGAAATAGGAGGATTGATGGAATTTTCCTGCTATGCAATTATTTTTATGGGGACATTACACTCTTTCCCCCTCTCACTTTCTCTCTCTTGTACTCCTCCACCTATCCATGTCTCTCCCCCAAATACTTATCACCACCCCTCCCTAATCTCTCTCTCTATCTCTCACCCCTTTCCTCCTCTCTCTAACTACCCTAATTATTCCTAAACCCATATCTTCCCACCCCTATCCATACCCACATTACTCTATCTTTCCCATTATTCCATATAGAGGAACCCCCTCTCTCTATCATCCCCTAACCCCCTCCTCCCCCTACCCCACAATCACACCCCTAACTCTTTCAATCTCTCTCTTTCTCTCACTCTACCTCACTCCTCTACTCCTCCACCTACATCGAACCCCCACCTCCCTCTCTCTCTCTCTCTCTCTCTCTCTCTCTCTCTCTCTCTCTATATATATATATATATATATATATATATATATCATTAGCGGATTAATCTACCTAAGCGGACTCAAGCAAGATCTCCCATTGGATCTAGAACAAATAAGTACATAATACAATCTACTTTCCTATATCAATAGAGATGCAAGTTAAATAGATAGATCACTTACCCAAGTTCTACAAATCCTTTCCCTCTTTGTTGATCCAAGCTCCATAGCTTTCATATCTAAAGCTATAAAAACCTGTAGAGAAAATGGAAACAAGAAAATAGTACAAGCATATCTGAATATGAATTGATCGAAGCTCATAGTTAAGAAAGAAATCTCTAAGCGTTATCAACAAAACAATATTTATGGAAAGAGTTTGTATTACTTTAATAATGGGAAATACATAGAGAAATAATGTTACAGCCTAATCCTCAACATTTTAACCTTCCATCCAACAATCCAGGCCATGCACCCAAAGAATGATGGTTTTCCTCCAAAAGGATGAGTAGGGATCGCCTAAACATTCCACCAACATAGGAGTACTATATTCCTTCCTCCATCACCATGGAGTGGGGATTCATATTTATAAGTCTAAAGGGATAGAGTAGGTTGAATACTAAGGGGAGAGGTCTAAGGGATCCTTCCATTAGGTTAGGGAACCGAATTCCAACCCTCCTAGTAACTAGGGATAGCCCTCCATGTCACCAAGATTCAAGAAATTGCTAGAAGATTCCAATTATCCACTCTAATCACCCCCAGTACACCTTGAATGAAGGATAAGGGCTCCAAAGTAGGGTTGGGGCATGCTGCAAAAGGGCTAAGTGTGCCAACGGCACACCCTGTCAAGGCTAGAAGTGTGCCACCTAGGGTCTGGTGCTCTACCATAGAAGGTAAGGTGCGCCATCCTACTTAAAGGAGGTAAAAATGCTAGGGACAACTTCATACTCAGTGTACTTTAGCTAAGGGAAATTTAGGGATTTATGCACAAAGTTAATGCATGGCTCATGATGACACAATTTTGGTATAATAGAATGCCCCCCAAAGCATGAAGCTAGAGGAATGTGATAGGTGAAATGCTTTGTAAAGTGAAGAATCGAAGGCAAGGACGTTGGTTGGAATTTATTGCAGTACCAGTAACTCAAGTATCACATGAATCATAACATGGATGTAGACCAATACATTGCAGATCCATGGTAGTAGAGATCTACTAAACACAATTGCAATGTCCCGAATTTAGGACCTAACACTTATGGGCATGAACCCCTTTGATTATGATGTTACCTTGATGTTTTATTTTGATATATGGGTCAAATAACCCACTGCATATGAACATGATGATTTGTTTGATATATTGGGCGTAAGCCAATTGCATATGATATGTGTGTGTGTGTGTGTGTGTGTGTGTGTGTGTGTGTGTGTGTGTGTGTGTGTGTGTGTGTGTGTTTGCTTGTGTTGGGCGTGGACCCTGAAGCACATGGTTGATGAGATGTTTTGTGTTGAGCGAGGAGCTCTGGAGCACATGGGTAATTGATGTTTTGTGTCAAGAGATAAGCTCTGGAGCACATGAGTGTTGAAACATTTGTGTTGAGCATGAAGCTCTCAAACACATGAAAATATAAATTGGAAGTGTTGGGCATAAGCCAGGGAGCCTTCCATGTTGATGTTGGGATTAATCTCTAGAACATCAGATCCTTGGCCATTGTATTCCTAGGTGTATCCTACAAGTACATCCTAACATTAGTGTTGACTGAAGAGCTATGGAATTGCACTAGGTTTTTAATTCCCTATTTTTAGTGTTGAGTATGGGCTCTAGATAAGCACTAGGAGTTACAAAAAATAATTAATTATGTCAAGTGAAAATGACTCGAGAAAAATATTGATCTCATATGACTTATTTATAAGTGATTAAATGAAATTTTAAATTTATGTATCTCATCAAGTACTAAAGAACTACCATGTTGTACGAGAGAATCCAACATACAAGGATGTTTAGAGTTGCCTAACCTAGTAGACCTAACCACCTACCTTATGATCTTAATGAAGAAAGTGTCATAAGTTTAGAGATCATAATATATGATACCCAAAGACAAATGTTAACAAATAATATATTATTATATATTTTATACACGGTATGTATAAAGAGTAAGCATAGTAATAATATTAATAATGTAAGAAAGAAGGAAAAGCTCCATCTATTATTATTATTACTAAAATTAAATTAAATATTATAATACCTACAAAAGTCCAATTAGGAACTAGTTAAAAGTTTCTAAGTTAAAATATTAAAAGTACCTAGATTAAATAAAAAGGGTTAAATCAAGAAATCAAATAATTCTTGATTTAACTGCCCCTTTGACTCAAAAGTTTGTTTATAAAGTCCCAAGCCAAAGAGAGGCTTGGGGATCTCTTCCATCTTTTTGGAGTCATTATTCTACCTAATTATTCTCAAGAGAGTTCTTGGAGAACATTTTCCTAAGAGAAAAAAGGAGATTTGATCCAAACCTGATATACCAATTAGGGAAGCCTTACCTTAGGAGCTCTAAGCTACTTGCATGTTGGATCCAGCTCGAGGGGATCCGGATTAAAACCAGGAACGGTTCCAGGTCATGGTTGGGTGGAACATGGTAGTTCCCAAGTGATTCGATCATCTATACAGAGGTCAGATCTACCTATGAATTGTTAATGTTGGGTAATTGAGTGTGCAGGTTTCAGCCATTGGAATAGCTTCACCTTTCAGGTATGAGCCTCTTGATTTCCTATTTCATTATCTAGTATAATTTTTTGTTAGAATATTCAAGTGTTTATGTATATTTCTAACCCTATGTTTACAAGTGTTTTCCCTATCAGAACCTTTAAGGGTTTACATTTTATTCATAAGCCCTATGTCTGTAAATCAATTGTTATTTAATAATTATTTGGGGATTATTTCTTTTAAACTTAGTTCTGCATTTCTTCATAGCTTAAAATTTTTTTCCTAAACCCTAGAAATTTCTCTAACATTGCCTATATGTTTGTTTACCTATGAACTCTACTAGCAGATTCCATATTGCCAGCAGAACTATACTAGGAATAAAAGACTAATTCAAGTTAAGCTATAAACAAAACATAAATTTAAAATACAGTTAACTAATATAGTAAACATAACCTAATAAATAAATCATTTACATTATATCAATTATAAACAGAATAGTATTTTAATTAAGAAATATTATAAACCCATTATTCTATACTTAAGAATAATCATCAACTCAAAGTATTAAAGCTAAAATAAAAACCATCGAAGACCTCTCATGGTCTGTATATATGTCTATGAATAACCAAGGTTAAACAATATATTTTCCCATTAACCAAATAATTCATGAGTCGAATCTACATTCCAAGTATCAAGACCACTTAATGGTCCACGATTTATGCCTTACAAATACTCCACATTAAATCAAACCACATATTTAATATACCAACTACATCCTCGAAATTGTATGCAGTAAAGAAACTATCAACATGATAAATCTATTACATGCATATCAAATCAAATCCTTTAAATACTTACAAACTACATTACAAGAATTGCATCCCATAACAAAAATACCCACATAATAAATCAACCATAATACTATATACTGCATTCATTAAAAAGCATAAATATAAATACACAAAGGTTGCAGGATCGATTCATGTAGGCATTATGCCCAAATCGAATCCTTACATCTATAAACCCTTACAACCATAATGACACATGATCAATTCCTGTAGGGTCTGTTTATTTACAAGTCACTGTGACAAATCCTATAGGATTCGATATTTGATTTCTACCTTACGCTGTAGCTTTCCACTATTAAAGCCATGCTATATAATTACATAGTCTGTAAATTAAAAGACATCTAATCTCTACACAGTGGTCTAAAGACCCAGATAAAATTACCCATTGTAACCATGGTCCTCAGCCCTATATATTAACAAAGCCTTTAAACATTAACGCAACCCTGTCAATGCTATAAGAATAGAAAAGACATCTTCGAAGGGTTACACCCTGTCACAACTCTTACATATTAACATAAAGGTTTAACCATAAAACAAGTTTCATCCATAAAAATGATAATGCAAGTATCCAATTACTATCGCAACTCTAATGGCAGGAATGCCAATGCCACATATGGCAAGGCCCCAAAAGCCAACAACGCTGTCAACATTTTCCATATAAGAAATTGAACCAGAATTGTGAATCTAAACAATCCATTAATAATTATAACCACGAAATCATCACAGTATGAAATTACTATTTATATATATAAACACAATCATTATCAAAACCTTTAAATATTTGTACAGTCGTATAAACTCGGCCTTACACCATTGAAAGCGATGGTGCTGCCACCTTTGCCCATAATATAAACTTATTTACAATACACAGAGCCTGTTGTGAGTTACCCAGTCACATTTTCCACACAAAGTTCCTATTAGAAAATTTGAATACATTAAAGTTCCAGCCGAAGGCACTAACCCCAACAAGGAAAATCCCCAAGTCTGAATGCATCCATGATGCTTACCCATTAAATTTATGGACAGACCCCATTCCAAAACGCGACCATTAGAAACCATAGTCAAGCATTCAAACCCATAACGAGTATTAAATCTGTCACAATTACAACTAAGAAAATGAGGGAACAAGTTAAACACTTGTTACAGCATCCTTACCCAAATGGGTATGATATTTCCCTCAGAGCTACCCACGACCCACAATTCTCATCACACCCTGCAACCTACAACACAGAGTAGAGGCCACAATGAGGAGTATGCATGATAACCAAACTGAATAGAGAAACAATGATGCTAAACCATATATGGTCACATACATGTCTTCACGTCCAAACCCTCAAAGTCCCACACCACCACCCAGAACAGAGGCAGATCTCACGCAGCTATGCTGTGAATGACCAAACCAACGTGCAGGGATCCCAAGCCCTAAGCTTGGATGCCACATTTCCCAAAGTGCATTTATGTCACCACCCTGGCCTTCATTAATTCCTTCCAAACCCATAATCATATAGTTCATTCCAAACCATTGAACCTTTACCCAAAAACAACGTGCATTACAAACCCCAAGTATGCATCGAATTACATAGGATTTAAGCCATAAGTCCATGGAATATGAAATATGCCATGGATTACTATAGGCCAATGTTTTTACAATCTTACACCAACTATTAAAACCATACACTAAGACTATGTTTAAGCATGAACAAATTTATAAAGTCTTTTATACCATAATAAGTATGTGCCACGTAAATAATAAGTGCAATAGTGACCAAGTCACTATCATAGAGTCCATAATAATAAAAATAATAACCAGCGCAATATATCCTAGTTAACCTTACACCATAGTATAAGTATCATCCAACAACCTTCGTATGTTCACTGGGATAGATCTATAAAACTGAGCCCTAGGGACGAAATGGACATTATGGCTTGTTCAGCTTTTACAAGTACTCTCCGTCACCAAGAGAACTTGCACACAAAAATGGAAAGAAATGTATTAGTTCGTAAGAACTAAGTAAGCCCGATGTGATAAGTAGAAAACAGTTACCTCTCAGGTGTTTACAACAGAAACTAGTCCTGCCACTCCTCCCCTTTTTCCAATACCAAAGTTAAGTCAAAATTGTTTGCACAACAAATAATCAAATGTTACAATCAATGAGTATGTAATCGAATTAACTAACATACATGTAAATTCGTAACCATAGATCAAGATAGGAAGCAACAACACAACAACTTAAGTATACATTAAATAATTGCATCAAGAAATATGAAAGCATAATGTAAGAACAGCTTATGACTTTTCAGTACAGTAAACAAAGTACAACACATTCTGCACAAGTTCAAATAATGTCCAGCATAGGTAGTTTTGACTAGCCTAATAAAAAAATTATTTTCAATTTTTGGGGACATTACAAGTGATATTAGAGCCCAGTTTCAACACTAAGAGACCAAATGGGCGTACAAGACATTTGTTGCAAGGAAAATAAAGTATTTTTTAAATTTGTTAACTAACATAAATTTTTCCTGTTATTAAAAATTTGCAATTACAGGAATTTAAAAGAACAGTTCAGAACATGAACACTGAAGAAGATAATAGTCGGCAAGGGAAGCTTAATACCCCCACCTAGGAAGTAGAACTGGTGGTTGAACTGAATTCTGATATAATGAAAACCATACAAATTCTTCAAGCATACTTGCAAATTTTCAGAGATGATAATCTGAATGAAAGAAATGAACAGTAATAAATTAATGAAGCATTGCTGTGAAAAAAGATGGGAAGAAGCCCGCAGGAAAAACCCACTCATTCGACAAACAGGTTCAAGAAGGAACCTTATCATAAACGAGCTAGAAGCGCAAGTGAAGAAGGAAAAGATGAACATACCCTTGAACATCCAGAAGGAGATTATCACAGTCCTTCCAGTGATGACTCTCTCCCTCCATGAATAAAGATACAAAGAAATGATGACAATCTCCAGGGGGAGTTCAGAAAAATAAGAGCCCCAAGCTATGAAGGAGAGATGAACAAGGGGGGGAAATATGAAGAGTGGCTTTTGGGTATGAGCAAATATTTCCAAGTTCATAACTACTCGAGCAAAATGAAGGCTCAGTTGGCCATCTAAAATTTAAATGGAAAAGCAGCGAGATGGTGGAGAGAATTGAAGCATACCAAGAAATATGAGGTAAGATAAATACCCTGGAGTAATTTCTGCAATATTTTTCAAGAAAAATATATGTCGGAAAGATTATTCAATATAAAAGTGAAAGAGTTTCACAATTTACATATGGGATCCATGACAACAGATTCTTTTATTAATAGATTTTTAGATATGTTACATTATGTGCCATACATCAAGGACGATAAGGTAAAAATACAGTAGTTTTTAGGATGTCTTCCTCCCAAGTTTCAGGAAAGGATTGATTTTGACATGCCTAAAACCTTGGACACCACATTGCACAAAGATAGGATTTTCTATGAGCATGGGAAGCTAAGGAAAGAGAACCTAAACAGAAACAGAAACAGGTCTAAGAACTTCTCTGACAACCACAAACCGGGTTTTAATCCACCACCATACAGAAAACAGAACAATAGTTTTCCAGCCAACAAGAACTTCAACAATTCAGGTACAAATCCATATGTACCAGCTCCAAATGCTAACAAGCCGGCAGCAACTAGGGGAGCCAATGTTTCTTTGTTGTAGATTAAATGGTGGAAATTCCAAGGGCCTCATTATGCCCGAGATTGTAAGAACAAGACCAATGGGGTCTTACACAACTTACAAGAAGAACCAATGGTAGAGGACATATCTGGAACACCGTGAATTTATGCAGCCTTGGATGGACGATAGGAAGACCATCAGGATACCATGGTTGAGATATAAGGTAAGATCTTGAACACCTCTATTTCAATACTAATTGACCCCGGTGCTTGTCAGAGCTATGTATCGCCTAAAATTGTTGATGTGTGTAAACTAGGAAAAGTTAAACATGATAAACCTTGACTGGTAAAATTAGCCACAGGTACGAAACAAAAAATTTTGGGAATAGTTAAATATTGTGAGGTAAACCTGAACATCCAACCCTTAGGATCGTACGATATACTTATCAGCATGGACCGGTTGGAACAACACCATGTCATGCTCGATTGCTTACACAAGTTAATCTTGTCTACATATAGCCAAGGGAATCAAGTGAACATTCAAGGCATACCAAAGAAATTTTCTATAGGGAAAATATCTTCTTTACAGGTAAAGAAGTGCATTAGGAAAGGCTGCAATTTTTTTACAGTAAATATCCAAGACATAGAGGTAGAGAGAGAATAGCACATAGAGGACTTTCCCACACTAGTACAAAAGTGTGGATTTTTCCACGGAGGTTTTCCACGTTTCTTACTTTTTGGTGTAAAATCCGATGTAACAAGAACGAGGCGTCGCTATATCCACGCCTAGCTGTCGCTGTATCCACGCCAGGACTCTTAGATGTCACTGTATCCACACCTAAACTCTTGGACGTCACTGTATCCATGCCTGACCATCTCTATAGCAACGGCACCGTCTTTTGTTGACTTTTTACAACGATCAAGTTGACCTAGGGCACAAAATTCAATGTTTTCCGTCGCTATAGCGACATATAAGAGTTCTATAAAAACGAAGACCTTAACGAGATTTTCTTCACACTTTCCATTGTTGCAACACTGTTTTCGGGTGATTGTTGGAGCTGTTTATTATTTCCGTCTCCTACTGGTGAACAATCCATTTCTAGATCTACATAGTTCGGATTTTAAACGTGCAAGGTT
>LPNX010367660.1:8035-43932 GCA_001517045.1 Pseudotsuga menziesii
TCTTAATAATTTTTTTAAGATGAATATACTATTTTGTTAAGATAAAATCTTGAGCTTCTTAATCTAGGTTCTAGGAAGGACTCTTTGGTGCATGATTTTCTTAATACGTACTAGGTGGATTCATCCCTGAAGACGCAATAGGTAAGTTAGACTACATAGGACTTACATCAGCCTAGGATGACACCTAATAGTTTAGGTTGTTAAGAAAAACATATTTAATCCTTCATCAAATTCCTGAGATTCACTCATCATTTTAACCTTCCCCCCTTGTGGATATAGTTACTCATCGCTTAAGTTTCATCCATGTCTTAGTCTCCCAAGTCTATCACTTAGGGAATTACTTCACCTAACATATAAGGTTTTTCTGGTGGGGCCTTGGCCTTGAGCTCCTCACTAGAGAATAAGTACAATAGAAATTATGAAATTACAACATAGTCAGGGCATATAAGAGGGATATTACATTCTTCCCTCCTTAAAAATAACACCGTCCTCGGTGTTCCTGTCTATTTGACAAAATCATATTTTCTTGCTTTATCTCGTTCTGATCTCCCTTGATCTTTCCAACCTTTGTAGATTATACTTTGTTCAAAATATGTGGTTTCTTGCAACAAAATTGGGTCTACCAGAATTTACACATGTCAGAATTCAATAATCCAACTTAAAACATAAGAGCACGTCCTTTTTGTAGTATCATAATTGAAATTTACGGGACATCCTTTAGTCTTGTTATCATCATTGTTATAGCAGATTTCACCACTCCAGGTGAATCACATTTTGTATGGCCTTCCCATGTTCTGCTGCAAACTCCTTAGACCCCATGGACCACTTTTTGAGCTTTGATGTTTCCTTGATCATACCTAAAAACACATGAAAAATGATATACGCGACTTTTAAAACTATAAGCACGTATATAAGCGGGTTTGACCACTAAAACTGTGTACATCGGGATGCGTGCATAATCCAAATCCTTTTGGAGTTTTCCTTGACATGGATTCGACTCATTTGACTCCTGGCCTTCCCTATGCCTTGAGATTGCTCGGATTCGACCTTTTATTACCCCTTTGGAAGCTATATAAGGAACCCCTTGGTACATTGAAGGCAAGGAGAGATAATTGAGAGCAAAGAAACTATAGTCCATTGTTGCTAGAACTTATGCTTGAGTCTGCGTCCCTTTGTCCCTTGGAGCACTTTTGTGTTCTTCCCAAGCTTGCCTTTTTCTTGTGAGCTTGCTATCAAGAGATGGAGGATTGAGGTGGTGGAGGCCCAAGTGGGGGATTCAATTTCTTCGGTTCGCAGACGTGCCATCAGAGGTTGTATCTTGTAATCTTTGATTTATATTAATAGAAATATCTTTTCTTGTCCAATAATGTGTATTTGAATGAATATTTTATCCATGGGATTATGTCAAATGCTTATACATTATTGATTATATATGCTAGAATAGATCTAACACCATGATATATAGAATTCTTGTATTGTTTACTTGTTGTTGAGGAAGTAATCTGTCAATTCAAGTTGAAGATTGGAAATCTCAATGGGGATCTACTTCAACCGTCCGGAATAAGGTACGAGGTCTGATCCTTTAGTGTTAGACATTTAATTTCTATTGCATATTGGAAAGGATTGATTTCTGGAGTCAAGTTGTCTGTTGTGGTACCCCAAGCCATAGGAATTTCTCTCTGTAACAATGATCATACTTAATTATTTCTCATTAATGAATAATTAATCCTCTTGGATACTTAACTAGTCATTTTCCTAAGGTAAATTGTTCTTTCATTCATCATCTATTTCACAATATTTACATCGAAACTCTACAATTCCTCACTCCTCCACAATTTTTTTTCTTTCGTTTCATTTACACATTAAGTCATATGACAGTTTAGTTCCTTGGGAGGTTTGATAAAATAAATTTGTTCATTATTTTTCAAGCCCTCCCTTGTGTCCTTTCAATTTCCATGTGGACTTACAGCTATATCTGAGGTTACTCTCCATTTTGGCTGCTCGTCAAAACTTTTCTCCTTTATGACATCAATCAACATCTTGTCTTCTAGATGTCGATTTTTTCCTAGGTCTTGATATTGACATCATAACTCTTTCATGGGTCCCCTCAAGCCTCCTCACTTGAGTCCAATAACTTTTTTTCCCCACCCAAAGTAGGGTATATTTATATCATCAACTTTCTTGCCACAACATATTCCTAACTCCAATGTGCTCACACAGCAATAATTTGCCTAACACCATTGTACACCCACAACATGTATGCCTAACACCAAGTTTCTCACATGGCAATCATTTTCCTAACACCATTGTGCTCCCGCAACATGTATGCTAATTACAACCTTTGACTTATTTGACACACATTCTAAGATGATTAACGTGACTTCACTGTCATTGTCTTGATTCAGGAAATTGGCTTCACGGTTAATTAACATGTATCGATAAAACAATAATTCTCATTCATTTAATTACCATTTCCTAACCTGTAGGGATTTGTACCCTTACCACCATTCATGGTTCATAAAATCTCATAATTTATCCAGAATAAATCATCATTTATCTTTGAGTATTTTTTAGATCACTTAATTACAAGTGGATAAAATCCATGTCTTACGTTGATCATGACAACGGTCAAAATCATAGTAGAAACCTGCAATGTCAGTACATAACAACATAATTCACAATTGATCCTTGGTTCATAGAAACCTCGATATCAATAATTAAGTGAAGACAAAAGAAAAGAAACATTCATTATTTAGTGGTTTACCCTACTTCTTGATCTTGTGTATATTCTTACTAATAGTCAACTTCGACTGTAGCATTCTTCACATAATCCTGCAATATTAGGATATACAACATTTATTTACTTATCATTAGCAATTAGACATATTTATTCATCTGTCTTTGGATAGTCATGAGTGAAGGAAATATTCCAATTCTATACATCAATAATGCACGTAAGCTAGAGACGAGGAAATCCTAGTGATTTTTATAATCCCCTTTTTCTTTTATTGCCTTTAGAGAAAAGATATACTTGTCGATTGACTCTTGTACTTTGAGTAAAAATCTACTAGACACATACATCTTAAACTTTTCCTAATGAGTAATGTTTTACGGAACTAACCATAAGTTTGGAGTATTATTCCCTCTAACTCAACCCACTCTTCTCACATGAATTCTAGTGTTAGCACAACATCCTTGCAACCCACATGTTTTCCAATATCCAACAATGTTTTAGCGAGATGGGATGTATTATGCTTCAATTTCTAAGGTGTTTAATGAGATAACCTAACTCTCCTTTTAATAGCAGTACATAATCATAAAGGAAGTACATATTAATGCTTTACGTAATTTTACCAATGCTCTAACTTTAGTATTTCGTACTACATTCGTGCTATCGCATACTGCATGGAATACCCAATATCCTAAGGAGTATTGTTATGCTGGGTTGTACATTCTATTTCTACTGATAACAAATGAGCATTTAGATTTAGCCTAAGGTCATCTTTGCATTTAGATTTCCCTTTACATTATACTTTGTGCATAAGATATTTTCTTAACAATTACTTTGGACAACAAATCCTAACATTTTCTTGCCTGCAATCTTCTTTGCACATGAATAGTGTCTTCAAATTTCCCTTAAGCATTTGATGGTTTCTGCACTGCACAATTCTCAGGGTATTCAGACTTTGCATATATGTACAGAGTCAATACTCTCCATAGAGAATAGTAGAGATGTGGTCTTCCATTATTATTATTTATTCCTTCACAATATTTTTACAAGCAGTTCTAAGAAATAGCCTATACTTCTTCCTTAATGTATAGGGAGTACAATTTACAGTCCAACCTTACATTTTGAGCATGTAAACCTAAAAATAATCCTTATGACAGGATAAAATTACTCATACGCTTTTGTCGCTAATGTAACAACATACCTTTGCAATAACACTTCATTCTTTTATTGTCTTCGTTACCTTTTTCCTCTGCGGGATTTTTCTTCCAGTCATCCTTCAATGCCTATATGCTTGTGTGTCTTTCTGTCCAGAAATACCTATACTGTGTACTCACCATTCCTTGTTAGATATTATTTGTATCAGAAATCATAAGGTCAATTCAAAAATGAAATAGAAAGTTACTATTTGAATTCCATAAATATTATATACATCTAGATATTCAATGCATTATCTTCACAACAACTTAATCCTATTACACTTGCATGCACCCTTACTAATATCCATCTTAATATGATTTCCTACTTCTTTCAATTTTTGAGCTAAATGACCAATCAAATGAATTTGTTTTTTTTCGCTATGCTTAGCCATGCATCTTAAAAAAAATATACCATTTCCAAACCTTTGTGGACATATACAATCGTATCCGTTTGACTGGTATGTACTGAGGTACTTCCATACAACTGTTTTCTCCTAGTTTTCATGAAACTCCAAATGTAAATAGTTGTTTAATATAATGTTAGTATTTGTACCTCTAATGCTACTAATATTTATTTAATACAATGTACATTTCCACATACCCCTTTTCATAATTCCTAACAATATAGTCACCTTTTGGCATTACCCATCTTCTTGGTTAGATCTTATACATGATAACTTTAGCTATATTTTTGATAGGATTTTGAGGGTAATGTATTTACACCTTCCTTAAATAATCAATTCATAAAATTTAATAGATACCTTTTCAAAGAAGCTACCTTATACTTTATTTTCTAATAAGAGGTACCATGATGGAACCTCTAAAACCGAGTTGAAACATATCCTCATGAACCACTTTACATTTTATCCATTGCTAATAACAAATGCACAAAAGGTATAGGAACTTAAATTATGATTTGATTCTTACCAGTTCCTCAGCAATACTTTATTTTTTTAAGGATAATGACATGACCATTTCCATGCTAGTCCTTAACAACAATCACCATGTTTTCCAATGTAACCTATTACACTTTTTCAAAGTGGTAGTTTTAAGAATCATTTCCAATATATATACATCAGGTCATTAGTGGCTAGTCTGAACTACGAAAGTAGGTCCTAGGTTATTTCTCTTAGCAATTCAAATTCCACATTACCATTCATTTGATAATTTCATTGACCTTGAGTTTGTTTATGCAGACTTATATACCTCACTAAAAGTTTTTGTGCAACTCTATAAAGATGAGACACTTGTATTAGCCATGCATAAAACAAAGCATCATAACTATGTACTCACCTTGTTGGGCTTGACAATAAAGTGGAGAAGCTGTTCCAATTTCTTTTGCATAGCCACAAGGCCAACAAATATATAATTATCCGCATTCGGTACATCTTAAGGTACTATGTTGTAGATCAAATGTGAGTTTGTCATTTTCCACTATCTCAAGAAGAACTTGCTCATCAATTACTAACAAAAAATATGTAGGATTATTTTTATCCCAAATAAGCCCGAGTTTTTTGACCTTGGCTCTGATACCATATGTAACACACCCAAAACATGAGAGAAATAGAAAATCAATTGCAAGGTCAATTTAAGCCTTCGAATGGTTACCCTAGGAAGATGAGAGCGATAGCATAATGAAACTAACTTTACTATTAAAAATAGACAACTTGATACATCTTGGAAAATTCTTGAATGGTACAATACCCTCTAATAAATTTATTTTTCAATCGCCTAGAAACATGAATTCCATGGCATAAGGTTAGGCTAATACTTAACGTATTAAGGAAGAAACCTTAGAAATGATTCTAGTTTTTACTTCATATACATAAGTGGCCTAGCATATATTAAAATGTTGAAATAACAAATCTTCATATTATTAAAATGTCACATTTAACATAGGCTTCCTTGTGTTTTGAATGCTCATAAGGAGCCATTCCATTACTTACACCATCATTGAACATGTAAAGGACATTTAGTGAGCATAACATAACAAACACATGAAGAGCACATGAGGAAGATCCAACAATATACGTGGTTCACCCAGTTCATGGGATACATCCACCAAACAGTCACATCCTGCGACATTTATTTTTCATTAAAAGTTACATTTTGCAACAAATATGTTTCCATACATTCTTTGTTTTACATCTCATAGACTACGACTCATAGATTGTTTCTAACTTTGAGATACTATTATTATTTTCTGTACTCTTATTTCGTTCCAACAATATACCTTTTAGGCCATCTAGGATAGATATTAAAAACATACTAGATTGATTCGATCAGAATTCATGTAAGCCATTATTTTTCTGGTAAATTAGCTTGAACTTATATTCTACATGTGTAATTGCATGGACCCAATGAATGCGATTAGGTATGTCTAGTTGGGGTTGCTAATGTTACCTTTTAGGCCATCTAGGATTTAACCCAAATCCATGGGAACATTAGCAACCCCAACTAGACATACCTAATCGCATTCATTGGGTCCATGCAATTACACATGTAGAATATAAGTTCAAGCTAATTTACCAGAAAAATAATGGCTTACATGAATTCTGATCGAATCAATCTAGTATGTTTTTAATATCTATCCTGCTAACTTATGTCAATGACCCAAGGGACATACCTGAAGTACATCTAGGAAGGGGTCCCTAAAACATACTTAACATATATAACAGTTATAGTAGGATTCATTGTCATTGACATGGAAAGTCAGACAAATGAAAGGGGTTTTCTTATCACGACCGACTATAGTCCAAGTCGTATGATGCCCACCTGAAATCAGTAGATTCAGATCTAAAGAATGTAAAATTTACACTTAGGAATGTGTAAGCTCATAACCCGCAGTATGATGTAATTCTCTTTATACTTGCATATGAGAATTAATGCATCCATATCGGGGTCGTCATCCCTCTAGGAAAAATATTGCAGATCCTATCCAAATCTGGAAATGTGAGATGGTATCTATTTTCATTTCTCCAAATAAATATTTTACAAATAATTATACACCCTAAAGTAGAGACTCAGGTAGGAATACTTGCGGAATACTTATTGACCCAAAATATGCGAATAAATTCAGAGCAGTAATAAGATGAGCCGGCCTACTTATTAGGAAAAGGGTGTCAATTTAAGAAATTAGTTCTTTTATATCAGTAGCTCTTGTTATCCAACAACCAAGGCGATTTCCCTTCTGTCAAAGAGATCTGGTTGGGTCTAGCTCGCTCTAAGGAGTTAATGTATTTAGGTTTCATTCTTAGACATGCACTGAAAATTCAATTTAAAATCATGGGAATCCGAAAAAGTGTTTATCCCTAGATCTGTACTGAAAATGCAACCGTGGGAATGGTAGGATGCTGCTAGAGCCAGACGTTTGCGAATCACATCTAGGGTTTTCATTCAAGATGGGAAAATTTAAAGTGCAACTTCAGTTATAAATAGGCTAGATCACCACTCATATTGACACATAGTCTGCTACAATCACATCTACCATCTAGATTTTCCCATAATTCACCATAATGGAAAAATGGTTTTAGCAAGTACCTTTGTGAGGAACTAGAGAGGGCGATTCCTCAAGCTGAACAAGCGTTGGAATGTAAACACAGACATATAGCATGCAATATAATCTTTGTAATACCTTATAGCATAACCACCTACCTCCAAGTATTCCCAGCTGTCATATTATACGAAGCCAAAAATATAGTTCCATATCCATATCACATCACCATGGATAGAGTCCCATTCAATAGATTGGTAAACTACAGGAAATATGGATTTAAATGCAAGGAAACAAAAATACAATTGCGGATCATACCTCATCAATTTCTACCCAACTTAACGTTTTCAATTATTGATGATTTTATAGGCATTGCCTTGCTAATACGGAGAGCCCTCCCTGAATACTCAAAGCTCCATCTTTACGCCCAACGCTTTCTCAATACACCCAATTCTCCTTTCAACACACAGATCGCTCCTTCAATACCCAACGTTCTCCTAGAACATGCAGAGATCTACCTTTTTCTTTCTTTTCCTTCAGCGCCCTTCACAACGCTCTATAAAACGCCCTCCCTTCTCGACTGCATAGGGAAAATTTTATTGAAAGAAACTTCTGTGCCCCCGTTCTTCATGAACTCTCCTCCTTAAGAAGCAATTTTCCAAAATTTACGCCCTCGTAAATAGCTAAAATATTCTCTCTAATGGCTTCCCCCCTTTTTCTTGTAGCAAAATCCCATGAAATCAGTGGCGGCTAATTTCTAGGAGCTCGTCCTAGAATTCCCATAAATTTCCTTTAATACTAACCTTGTTCGGAATCCAATGAGACAAGTGGCGGAACATGCTTACAAGTTTCCTTTTAGTTACTTAAAGCAATTTTGGAGATATGCTCCCTTTCTCATTAATATGCAAAACTTGTTGTTGTTGTTATATATATATATATATATATATATATATATATATAAACTAGTAAGTTCCTCGAGAATATATCTCTAATTAGGAATCATGGCTCCCCCATTTGTAGTTACGATAATTTTATTAGCTTTTTCGTTGATAAACATTTTATAAAGGATACTCTATACATATATTCTATATGTATTTGTGTTTGTATCTATATATATATCAAGCATAGTTTGTGTAAAGGTAAGTCGTTACAAAAACCCTTCCCCCTTTTGAGGATAAATCTTGTAGCTAAACCTTTAGGAGCACATCACTCTCAAATTTTTTTTAAGAGGACTATACTATTTTTTTTAAGACAAAAGCTTAAGCTTCTTAATCTAGGTTCTAGGGAGGAATCTTTGGCACATGATTTTCTTAATACGTACTAGGTGGATTCATCCCTAAAGACCTAATAGGTAATTTAGTCTACTTAGGACTTACCTCAGCCTAGGATTACACCTAATAGTTTTGGTTGTTACGGAAACATATTTAATCCTTTATCCAATTCCCAAGATTCACTCATTCTTTTAACCTTGCCCGCTAGTGGATATAGTTACTCGTTGCTTAAGTTTTTCCCATGTATTAGTCTCCCAAGTTTATCACTTAGGGAATTACTTCACCTAACATACAAGGTTCTGCTGGTGGGGCCTTGGCCTTGAACTCCTCACCACAGAATAAGTACAATAGAAATTCTGAAATTACAAGATATTTAGGGCATATAAGAGGGATATTACATTCAAGGTATTCCTCGATTTGATTATATGTGGGTTGAAAAAAACCAGGGTTACTTTTTTTTCAATGTATATGGGAAGGAGAGGGCTTCACAACCTTTATTGCTCAAGATAAGTGTCAAATTTTAGTAATTTGTTGGATATGTAGTTGCGGTTGATTCTAATGCGTTTTGGTAAATTGGTTGTAAAAAATGTTTTGGACGATTGGTACTCAACCATTTGTGATTTTATTGTTTTGTATTTAATTATGTATAAATAATTGGGATATGAATCCGATTCAGTGGATAATGTTAATTCTTATTTATTTGCAGTTATATTTCCTAGATCTTGACTTGATTTGGTTATTAGTACTTTTGGAATCTTAGATATGTGAACTAGACATTTATATAGGTTTGTTAAATAAATGTTTTTGTTGTAACTGTTTGGTCGTAACTTGATATCTTGGTTATGTTTCAATTAATTATTTATCTTAGATGTGTCTATTTTAGGTAAGGAAGCCCAAAACAGGTTCTAGTAAAACACATGTCTATTAAATGTATCTTACTTAGATGTGTTATTATCTTGAAATATGAACATATTCGATATAAGCATAATTAACATATATTTGTAAATTTGTCTAGATTTGTATTTGTTTAAACAAATAAGAAGTCTCTATCAATAGTCTCTCATCTCTAGGATGCAGCGATTATGCTTAGATTAGTTTATAAAAAATATATCCGATAGTATGTAATTTGAAGCCTCTTAGTTTTTCCTATTAAGTCTAATATGTTATTATATGATACATGATTTTATTTATAGTTGATGTAGGTTAACATAGGGAAACATTCTAAATAAGATTGGTTTACCATTAAAATTTCTACATAGGAAAGAGATTTGTGATTTCTACATTCTGTAAATATGCAATTAACTACTAACATCGTATTAACTAAAAAATTATAATTAAAGGAAATTAAAAAATACTAATTTTTCCATGGTAAAATTCTCATTTTATAATACACTTAAAATTAAAATATACTTTCAGACTACAATTAGGAATACTAAAATCATCAACAAATTTAGTAAGGAACCTGTCACCATTGTCGGGAAAACAAAATTGAACCTATTGTTCTTCCAACCAGTAGTTAGAGCAGCCAAAACTTACTTTCTATGGAACCCTTGAGCCTGTTTGTTGAACCATAAGGGAATATTTTGATCAATGCACAGTCTCTTTGCATCAACAAATTATTTCTCCATCTGTCGCAAGCCCCCTGCTTTTTCGATGGACATAATATTTTATTGTAATTTTCCTAGGAGTTGGTTATTTATGAGCCTCCTTCTCTTTAGGGATCCACAAGAGTGTTGATGTGATTTTGGAAAATATGCCTCGTACATCACTTTGGTTCATAGTCAGTAGTTCTCGACATTTGCCATTTCTCCTTCTGGATCAGCAAACAATATTTTAACATCTACTTCAGTTCTAATTCCTCTCATTATTTTAATTATTTAATAATAATAATAATAATAAATTACATTCATTTTGACTTTATTTTCAAAATATTTAAAAATAATAATTATTCAAAGTAAAATAAACAAATTAACAATTATTAGGTGTATTACATACACCTCCATGTAAAGGATAGCTTCGTCCTTAGTGTTATTATTTATTTTTATTTTATTCTTCCATTTTTTCATATTGAAATAGAACTAGATATGCCTCATGCATGTTACTTTCCAATTGCTAAGTGGACTCCTCTTGACTCGGGTTCTTTCATTTTACCATTTCTTGTCCTAGGGTACGGTTTTGGTCCTCTATAGTAAAAGTTCTCTCCTTTTGAGAATACGTTCTCATTCTACTTAAAATTATCCTTTGAGTTCCACATGTATAACATTCAGTTCAATCACATGAGTATCATCATGAACGTATTTATTTAAAATTAAAACATGAAAAATTTCAAATGGCCCACAATATCTCATAGGCAATTTTGAGTATTTTCTCAATCTTAGGGATCTTTTTTTGGGTTTTACCTTTACATAAACATATTCTCCTACCTATAACTTTCATGGAGATATTTTTAAGTCAGCATAACTCTTTTTCCTATCTTGGGAAATTTAAGATACCAAATAGAATGATATGTAACAAAATAATAAATTAGATTAAGTAAATAATTAATTAATATTATATATGTTAAATGCAACAACAACATGAGAACAGACTTAACTCTTCACTATTATGTACTATATATATGTCAATATACTATGTATTCATATCTTCATCAATTCAATTATAAAAAATATATTTATTTATCTAATAAGATAAATATGTAAGGTGTACCTTACAAGTTCTATGAGAGCCCTCAACAAACTAGTTCATAGTTTTATAAAAGAATTCCATGCTTTGATAAAGCTAGCCCACATTTTCTTTTCTAATTCTCCCATCTCTAATCTCTCTTTGCAAATATCTCCCACCTCCATACTCCCATCCAAACCAATATAAATATTAGAAAATATATTATTTTTATTGATAATAATTACTATTTAGTATTTAAAATATTCCCCAAAAAATAATATAATAATATATTATTATTATTATAATTACTATTTTAATAGTTAAAATTCCACAAATAATTTCTGAGGCTATACAAAAATTATTCTTAGGATCAACACATTTCTGTCATTTAATAAGATCATTATTATCCCATTCCAAAACTCCAAAAGAGATAAAAAAATATGGAGAATCTAGAATCAAAGAAATATAAAAAAGACTTCTTAAATAAAAGGAATTTTATGTAGAACTAAAAACAATTCTATTACAACTAAAATAAATAATAACTAAGAGGAAGGAAGTAGAAGAAGAAGCGATTATAGTCTTTGAAGTCATAGGTTAACAAGGCTAGGGAACTAATATTGTACCTATAATAGAAGAAGTGATTATGACACCCGTATTTTCAAATAAAGAAGAGCATGAAACTTCTACTATACCAACAATAGAAGAAGGGATTACGACCCGTTAGGTTTCACGGAAGGAAGAGTTGGGAATTGGAAACTAACTATGCATCCACAATAGGAAAAATATCAGAATCACATGCATTGACGCATTGCATTCCCCTCGCACAAGGTTCAAGGAATCATGTGAAATAAAGGATAAGAACATCCATTCGAAATACAAGATGCAAAAAGAAATTCCTAGACATAAACATACACATATGCTAGAAATTTATTGAAACTTCATTCAAGGAACAAAAAGAATCACATCTATGCTCTAGTCTACACAACTACAAAATCGTTAAAATTGTCTAGTGAAACTTCAGAATAAGGACAAATCAGAAGTTATTGTAAGGATCCAAAACAAAACCAAGGAAATAGTTAAGAAGATGATGGCAATAATGAAGAAAAGAAAGAAAGGTGTACCTTCAAGGAAACCTTCAAATTATCTTGCACCTATTTCATTGTTAGTTCCATATATTTCAATAATTCAAGTCCTAGCATTAATTTGTCGATGGGACTTCTCCAAGAAATTGGAGTATTACGCTTTCGCCCATATAGAATCTCTAATGGAATTAATATAGCCCAGTTTTCAATTATTATACGCAAATTATACCAAATGCAAATAATCCTCCCACTTAGCTGGTTTATCCATTACATACATTCTAAGAATGTCTTCCAAAACCGGATTTACTCTTTTTGTTTGTCTCTTGGTTTGAGGATGATATGCAGTGCTAAAATTTAATTGTGTTCCTAATAATTTAAATAAATCCTTCAAAAAAATTCCCATAATTATTTCACCTCTATCCGAGATTATTATTTTAGGTACACCATGAAAGCAGAAAATTTATTTCATAAATATATCAGTAATGTAATAGCCTTATATGCAGACTTTACTGGAATTAAGTGAGAATCCTTAATCAGTTTATCTACTACAACCATTATTGGGTTGTGTTGTTTAACATTCTTACATAAACTAGTTATGAAATCCATACTGATAATTTTCGATTTCCATTCGAGAGTAGTTAATGGATTTAATAATCTTGGAGGATGTTGATGTTCAGCCTTTACTTATTTACATTCAATACAATGTGCTAAATATTCTTCTCCTTAATTTTTCATGTTATTCCAAAATAAATCCTCCCTTGTCGTGTTAATCATTTTCTGATATCTAGGGTGTCCTGAAAAATATATTTTACGTAATTCATCCATAATAATTAATTTAATATCTTTTAAATTAGATATATATAATGTCCTTTTCTTTAATAATAACCCCCTTTCATTCAATAAATAATCTGTTTTTATCCATTTTACTTCATTTTATGCCATAATTTCTTTTAATTTCTGATACTCCACATCAATTTTTTCTGCATTTATAATTTTATCTTCTAATTACGATTCCTACTTGTTTTTTGTTGTTGCATACATCAAGTTCTCATCCCAACTTAGATCATGTGCAACTTTATTCTCTTTTTCTCTTTATATTTTTTATTTCAAAATCATATTCACTTAGAAATCATAACCACCTAGTTTTTCTAGCGTTAATATTTTTTTATCAAGCAAGTATTTTAAATTTATATTACCATACATAAATAAAAATGTCCTTCAAATGAGATAGTTCCACCACATTTTCTGCGCATGAATAATATCATATAATTTTAGGTCATGGGTAGAGTAATTTCTCTTGTGTCCATTTAGCTTCCTAGACTCATAGGATATGGCATAATTTTCCTAGATTAATACTCGACCTAGACCTTATTTCCTTTCATCTGTACACAACAAAATTTTTGAAGGAATCAACAATTTTTAGAATAGAGATGTTGTTAATAATCATTTTAATTTGTTAAAACTCTCTTCATATTTTTTGTTCCAATCAAATTTCTTACCTTTGTTTTGTAATGAGGTTATAGGATATGCTATCTTAGAAAATCCTTTAATGAATTTATGGAAGTAACTACTAATCCCGATAAATCATCTTATCTCAATTTCGTTCTTTGAAACATACCATTCAAAGATAGATTTAATTTATCAGGATATACAGATATCCCATCCGTATACACCATGTGTCCTAGATACTATATTCTATCTTTGAATAAGTCACACTTGATAAAGTACTAAATTTTGTCTTTGAAGAAGCCACACTTCCTAAAATTTGAAAATAATTGATGTCACCTTGACACTTGTAGGATTATTTTTAAGTGTTCTTCATTCAAATAAACTCATAATGTTTGTTTTGAATTTTTTAAACAAAAGAGAATTACAAAAAACTCATAACAATTGTATCTGGTTCTAAAAGCAGTTTTAAAGATGTCCTCATCTTTGATCCATACTTGATGGTATATAGATCTCAATTCTATTCTGGAAAAGATTGGTGTTCATTGAGACTGATCTAATAAGTCTTCAATACGAGGAAACATATATCAATTTTTAATTTTCATTTTGTTTAGCTTCTTGTAATCTATACACAACCGTAGAGTGCCATATATTTTTTACAAGTAAAGTCGGTGCTCCCCAAGGGGAACCACTAAGTCGAGTGTACTTTTTATCAATTATTTCTTATATTTGTGATTTTAGTTCATTAATCTCTACTATATTCATCCTATAGGGATCCTTTGATGTTTGTACCTCCCCTGGTACCAAATAAATTGTAAAATTTATATCCCTTTTCAGAGGTACTCCAAGAATATCTTCTGAAAAATATATCTTTAAAATATTTTAAAATTGGTATGTCTTCTATACTAAGTTGATTCTCTTTATGTTTGTCATCCATTATATAAACTGCAAAAAAATGCATCCTTTACGAACCAAACTTTTCATTTGTAAGGCTGATATTTCTCTTATGGTAACTTTCATGAGAATCCCTTTTATGACAATAGTATTACATTTATCATAAAGGCATGAGAATGTTTTATCATAGCAGTTCAAAATATCTTTATGTTTCTCTAACCAATCCATTCCTATCAGTAAATCATAATATTGTTGAGGTGAAATATTTAAAGCAACATGTGTTTATAATCCTTTCATAATAAAATCACACATTTTTACAATGCTAGTGAGATTTCTCTTTGTGCCTGTAGCAAGATGAACTAACCAAGACTTGTTAAAGTTACCTTGTTGTAACTTGTATATCTCCACAATTATTGGCGATACATAACATAAAATTCCACCTCGATCAATCAATATAGAAATGGGTTTCTCTTTTAACATAGCTTTGATTTTGACCATAGATGTTTGATGGTATCCTTTCTTGTTATCCAATGTTTCATTGATTATGGGATTGCTTCTTGCTATATATTCAACTATCCTATATTCTTGAATTTTTTCGAGCAATAATACATCCTTAGTACCATAGTTCTTACCTTAGGCTGATTTTATTTGCTTTCATGTAGTGATATCATATGGTTTAGACTTAGGGAAGTTGATTCGACAACGTATCGAGTTAGTTTCACCTTTTCACACCTACAAAAATGCTCGAGCCCATTAAACCAGCACATGTTCTTCCTCATTAATTACACGAGCACTCCCATTCATCTTTTTGTGGAGTTTGGTTTGGCTAGGGGTGGGAGTGGTGTATTTTGTCCATTTTGGCTCTCCTAGGAGAATTTATTGCCACAATCAGCCTCCCACTCACCTCTAGCTTCTCACCCATCCATGCTTTGGAATCATTAATGCCAGCACACTTCAACAACATTCACACCTAGGTTCGTGAGTGTTTAGGCTATTTTGGAGCTCCATTGGTCCACTTAAGGAGTATTGAGGTCAAATATTATCATGAAACATGTACACTCCCAAATGGATTCCTAAGCTTCATGAATTTTTCCCAATTTATCATTATTATGTACCATTACATCTACACAATGTAAAGTAATAATATGAGTAGTTATGAGCACCATTCACATGTGTTATTCTAGTTATTTTCTATCACTTTTGTTGTTCTCTTGCACATTTTTTCAAACACTTTGACTTTTAATATTGCTGTAGCTCCTACATCTCACTGAGAAAAAAATTCTCACATGGTATCAGAGCTAGCTGGAGAAGCAAACAAATCTAGTGAGGTTTAAGTTGTTGTCTTGGGCATATTTCTAGAAAATTTGAGTGTTTTCCTTACATGATCTACAACGTTTTTTTCACAGGTTGTGCAAGAATGACGGATCAAACTCAATCATTTATTACTACATTCAATTATCCTAATCTAAGGATGATATGGTCATCCAAATGAGGTCCAAGGGCCTCTACCAGGTCACAATGGGGACTGAACATGAGCCAAATTATGTTGTGGAGAAAGCTAAGTATTTTAATAGACTTAATTAATCATTCGGTATGCTTTGTCTCAAAACTTCAAGGGAACTCCTCTTTCATGTAGAAATTATTGTCACACTGAATGAACTTTGGCTGAAGATTGAGTCACTATTCAGGAAGATAGATGAAATGAGAGGCCATCAGGTTGAGAATGAGCTACTCTCCCCGAGCCCAGCTCAGTACGATACCATTGAATACTTATTTACCAAGGTTAAAGTGATAGTACTTCAGCTAAAGTAATGTGTCACAGAGAATAAATATGATCATCCTATCTTTTCCATTCATTTTAAGTTGGGGCCAAAGTATTATGTATATTTTTCAACATTTCACTCTAGTAGTAAATTTACAATAGAAATTGGAAGATTCCTTCTCTAGCATATTTAATGGATCCTTTGAATCATGAGTAGGACAATAACATACAAATGGATACCATTAAATCCAAATATCAAAGCGTTGCTGCTGGTATATCAAATAAATCCTAGAGCAAGAAAAAATATTTGAATAAAAATGAGAAAGAGATGAAGCAATGAAGTTCAGAAAGCTCTAGTTCTACTCATGGGAGCTCAAGATTCAAGAGGAGGAGAAACGAGAGAGAGAGAGAGAGAGAGAGAGAGAGAGAGAGAGAGAGAGAGAGAGAGAGAGATGTGGTTATTGTATAGGTTCATGTATTAAAATATATTTATTTAGAAACAATATGGACATCATTACCAAGATACTTAAGGATAACCATATTGATTTTCCAAAATTTGCAAGAAGATGGGAGCACAAGCAAGGAAATGGTAAGACTGAGCATGCATTGAGTGCATGGGTAAAATAAATTTCTTATATTTTTTTTCATAGCATTTTTTTTATTCAAATTATGACATATTAGAACCTAAAGCCTCCATCCCTTCCTTGGAAGAAACCACAACCAGTTTAGCAAATCTTCCTACCAAAACTAGTAATTTTTTGCTAGTTTCCGATAAGTCTTCTGAAATATATTTCCCAATATAGTAAGATATTTCCCATTCTTATTATGATGGTGGCATACATGCTTATATATAGACTATTTCATTCATTGACTCATTTCCCCAACCATTTCGTGACTGAAATACCCAACAACCCTCAAGTTTGTTAGTTTGAAAATATCAAAATTGTCTAGTTTCCAATACTATGTCACTTGTATATGTTGCTATTGTTATGATTTATAATCGTCCCTTGACCAAATATATATTAGATTATTTTATCCTAACTTAGGATTCTTTTATTAATTATTGGGTCCACTAGTACCATCGAGTCCACTAGGCCTAATGGGGCCACATGTGCCAGTCACTAGAGTGTGTGGAACACTGATAGAGGATAACTGAGACTGAATGCACTTGCATGCAGCATTTTAGGAGCCTCCTAGGCTAATCCCTACATTTTAGGAGCCATTGGGAGTTTGAGAACCAACCTTATTCACTTGTTAAGAGTTGGTAACTAGTTAAGCTTAGTTACTCTTCAGTTACATTCAGTTAGTTCTACTTCAATTCAGTTAGCTCTAGTTATGCATGGATGTGGGTGGGAAGGAGCTAGTTCTCACCTCCTTCTCACCTACCACTGCATTTATATTTGTTTAACTAATTATAACTGATGGATTGACTGAATTAGAAATATGGACTTAACCAATTGGACTTTGATAGTGAGTTAGACATATTAATCTATCCATGTAGTCAGATACAATCACATCTAGTTGGTACATTCAAATTCCTCACTAATGATTCAATTTTTTCCTTATGTAACACTATTGTAACACATGATTATGTAATGAATATAATATTGTAATTCTCTTCGAAATACTTGTCTGTTTCCTTTGATATTTGATTTGTTCAGTTTGTATAATTCATTCCTATCCACGACATCAGTAATCAATAATTTGATTGCACTCATTGATTGATTATCTAAATTGCACAATAATTCTAACACGGTATCATATCCATTGCAATCAAGATTTAAGTCTCTCTACTCTCCATTGAACACTAGCAGCAGTTGGGTTTCCACAGAAGTCTTGCAAAGACTGCCTTGCTTCCTCTAAATTTATTCAAAGGGATGGTGTGGATGTGACAAACCCTAAGAAAGTGTTCATGTTGAAAGGGAAGGCTTGATTATAACATATTTCGAATCATTTTAGTTTTGCAGTGAAATTTATACAGGTGATACATAGCTTGTGTGAAGATATTGTCTTTTTAAGCAGGAGAATTATGGATTCTCAACCTTCTACACCTTGAATCATAACACCCTTCAATTATGTTGATTGGAGGGGATACATGCAGCTAGCCTTGCACAAGTAGAGCTACTTCAGGATAATACCTGGAAGGGAGGATGATCCCCATCATCCATCTGTGAGAAATAAGTTCCTGAACTGATTAAATGAAGCTTTTAGTTACATATCTACTCACATATCCAGAGATCTCCTCTTTCAACTTGAAGGTTTAAGGACTCCAAGGGAAGCTTGGGAGAAGATTCAATTCTTGTTTGGAAAATAAGATGAACTTCGGGGACACATTGTGGAGAATGAGTTGGTAGCCTCACATACCCGTTGTTTTGAGACCATCCAACAATTATTTACTAAACTCAAGTTCCTTACATTCCAATGTAGATAGTGCAGAATAAAAAGAAAGGATGAGCAGCATGTGCTCTAAATACTCACCAAACTAGGCTCTGAGTACTCTTTAATTTTCTCAATCTTCCATTCCCAAAGGGCTTCCATTCCCAATTAGAAGATCCCTTCACTTGATTCCTTTGTCGATTCCTTAATACATGATCAAGAGAAGTTTCTCTAGATGGGAGTCATCAAGAATTCGAAAGATCAAGCTCTCTTAGTGAAAGACTCTACCAAAGTGAAAGGTAAATGGAAATCTAAGGGGAGGTAGCCTGAAGTAGTTGATTTGAAGCCTAAAGAGAATCAGAATACTTCTGAAGGAGCTTCGGGCTCTAAGAAGAAGAAGAAGTTTGAAAAGAATATGTGCCCCTATTGTACGAGGGGTTTTCATCTAGAAAACTCTTTCATGAAGAAGCAATATGACCAACCAACTTCCCTCATCAAGAAGAATAACATTTCTCTTCCACAAATAGGAAAGAAGCCCGATGAAGGACCACAGACAAAAGAGAATGAAAGGTTCCATGCCTTAAATTCTAGACTTACTCATTCAACAACATATTTGATTGATTATAGAGCATCCAACCACATGGTTTCCACCAAAGAATATTTCTCTACCCTCACACTATCTAAAGGGACTAACATTCATAGTGGAGATGATTCCCAAATTCTAACAGAAGGAAGAGGCTCATTTAAATCCAAGTAAGGTCACTTCTAAAATATTCTCTATGTGCCATCCCTTGCAGCTAATTTGTTGTTTATTTATCACATGACCCATACAGGCTCTCCCAAGAGATTTGCATTCGACTCAGATTCAATTGAAATCACTGAAAACGAGATTGGACAAATCATAGTGAAGGGTATTGCAAATCATTCTACTAAATCTTATGAGTTCTCACATTTTTTACCTGTCTCACCTCCTACAGCTTAATTGTCTCATGCTAACAACACCAGTAACATTCGGAATCATAAATTTCTCCCTCTCAATTTCAAATATCTCTAGAAACTCCACAATGATAAAATGGTTGAAGATTTTCCTCTCATAAAAACTTCTGATGGAATATGTTTTGGTTGCTTGGTAGGTAAGAATCCAAAGAAGAGATATCAAGTTGGGAAGGCACATAGAGCTTCCTGTATACTTGATTTGATAGATAGTGATGTGGCTGGACCTATGCCCACAAAATAAATTAATTGTTGCAGGTATTTCCTCACCTTTATTGATGATTGTTCTAGATACTACTGGATCTACTTTATGAAACAGAAATGAGAATTTTTTGATATTTTAAAATTTTTTAAAGCTATGTTGAGAATAGATTCAGTAAGAAAATCAAGTCCATAAGATATGATAAAGGAGGAGAGTACATCAAAATAGAATTTTAGTATTTATTTGAATCAAATGGGATTCGAATGGAACACTCAGTTCCATACACACCATAGAAAAATGGTGTGGATTAGAGGAAGAACTGACCACTGAAGGAGATGGAAACATGCCTTATCCATGGTATGAATCTCCCTCCTTATCTTTTTGAAGAAGCTGTAAATTATGCTTCACATTTTTAGAACAAAGTGCCTCATAAATCATTGGTTGGGGCCACTCCATTCGAATAACTACATGTGTATAATCCCAAAGTATCTCATTTGAGAGTTTTTGGTTGAAAATCTTGGGCCACAATACGACTTGACAAGAGGAAGGACTTTGAATACCATATTAGCAAATGCATTCTGCTGGAATATGCAGAAGATGAAAAAACACACAAGTTGATGGAATTTGCAACTAGGAAATGCTTCATTGAATGAAGTGTTCAGTTTGAACAAGATCAGTTGTATGATGCACCAACATCCAAATCACAAGAAGGTATATATAGTATTCCTCCCATTTTTTATGGTGATGATTTGTTACATGTTTCAAATTCAGATGAGCAGGTTCAATACTAGTATGATCCTATTATTAAGGCTGAAACTCATGAGACTCTAGATCTAGATCAAACACCCCTTCAAAACCAAAGGACTAAGCCTAGATGGGCTCAAAATCTCATTGATGCAGCTGGGGATGGTGCTATAAATCCAGAATATAGAAAGAGAACTAGGTCCTAGTATCAGAATCAACATGTTACACTCTCTCTCACAGATTCTCTCCCTACATAGTTGTGCAATAAAATTCCAGGTCAGTGCTACTTGGTGATAGCGAATGATCAACTACTTGGCTCATATAAGAAAAAACTTGACCATTCTCTAGCTTTACCATCCTAAAGAAACACATAGATTCATTAGTTCAGAAATAAATTGAGAGGTTCACATGCACAACTTCAAGATGTTGTTGCACAGATAGAGCATGTTGCTGCATAGAGATGTAAATTTTTAACAGTGTTTTTGACAAGTTGTTTTCTAAGGAGTGTTGCCACATTTCACACACATGGGGGGGATGTGGCAGAAATATTCAAGCCACTCGGTGTGTCCTTGGGGGCAAGTCTTGAGTCAAGGCTGTCACCTTGTTCTTGACTCCTCCATTTAGGCTCAACTCCTAATGAAGCCAAGGGGGGTAGACCCTAATAAGTTACTAAGGAAAAATTATTTAGTGCGATGATTTTAAACTGAATGAGTTACTTAGGAGTTACAAGTTTAACCATAAACAACCATAGATGACAAGATTAAAAATGAGCACATGAAAGAACATCGCTGAGACACAATATATGTATATAGAAAGAAAAATAGCCAATGCCTTAAAATGGAGTCATGAAATAATCAATGTACTTGCATGTGCTTGGAGTGAATGTTTTTTTATTTCCTATTGGTATGTTTTAATTTAATGTTAAAAATGAATATATTAAATTAAGAGAGGCGGGGGGGGAACTCCAAATATACCGAAGGGTACTTGGAGTATGTCCAAAAATAAACCTTCATGACTACTCGCAAGGAATATGTGGGGTGAATGGAGTCTCTCAGACTCTGTTCATAATACACCCAAATATGTAACAGATATCGATGCCTCGAGGTCACTTTTAAGGAGTTCTCGCTTCCTTTGGGTATTTTCCACTGTTTACTATTTTATCGAGGCGTTGGATTTTCTCCTAATGGTGGTTGATTGGGGAAGGTGAAAAATAATTAAACTAGTCACTATCATTTATTTTGATGCATCTTGACTGATCGGACGACCGCAACCAAGTGCATAGCATACACACTGGAGTCTTGTCAATTTTAGTGAGTTTGAAAGGGTGTGTTTTCTTAGAAAGAAAAACCCTTTAGGAAACTCTTTCGGTCCATGTGGACCTCAATGGATGAATCAAGGAGGAAGTTTATTTTAGAACAATTACATAAAGAAATTAAAGATAAGCAACAAAAAGAAACAAATCACAATTTTTATAATCATTCCTACCACGCATCTCTTTCCCCTTGCAGGTCAATCGGGAAGTTGCGGGGTAGGTATTCAAGTTACTTTGATAATGGAATATGGAATATTTGATAAATAGATCAAATCATGTTATTATGCATGAATTAAACTAATATAAATAGAAAATAAGTAATACAATGCAAAAAACGACTAAAAAGGCACGAATCCCCCTAGGGGGGATGGGGAATGGGCTCAAAAGAGCCTATTCAAAGAAAAAATTTATTATTTTATGTTACAATATTAGTAAAATTATTTGAATCCCCTTGGTTCTTATACAAGATGAAATCAAGGCTTTACAAATTTCCCAAAATTTAAAATTATTTTCAAAAGGGAGACCCCCGGGGGGATTAAGATGATCCAAAAGCCACTTTTGAACCGTTGCTTCTCCTATTTTTGCTATGCCTGCTAAAATAAAATGATATTATTAGAATGAAATATTGCAAAATTCACTTTGAAAGCACCTTTGTGTCAAAACTCCAAATTTTCACAAAAATTTAAAATTTTGAGATAACATAAAATGTTGAATCTATGGTTTACTAACAGCTAAAGGTTAGCATAAAAAGAAACAGTCAATTGATTAGTATTACATAATCTCAATTACGTTAACTAAATAGTTTTCCTTTTTGTAACGAGAATAAGGCTTACTTGCGTATTTTTTTATTTTAGTTTACTGATGAGTCTTGTTTATGAGAAGTAGGTGGAATCTAACTTTGAATCCTAGGATTACTTAGCAATTATGCTAATGTAGAAAGATTAATTGTTCTTATAGGTTTACATGTATGATCGAACAAGTAAAATTTTTAAATTCAGAAACTATCCATAAGTGTTTCTATTTGCAATTAAAAATGCTTAGTAGATGTGCTGATAAATTCCAAGCAACTCAATGAGGTAAATTAGTTTGTTTTCTTCAGTATTTCTTTGTAAGCAAGGTTCAAATAAAAGAGTTCATATCTCTATCAAACTTAGGGATAGTAAATATATTTACTGTGACTTAAAACTTGTAATCTTTGTTACATATTAACTTCTACTTTGATATGCATATTTTGCAATGTTATACTTGTTGTCCTATTGTATCATATACATTATCGCAATGTTTACTTGAATCTCTAGCTATTCGGTACTTTCACTTTTGTAGGGAAACTTCCAGCCTATAAAAATTCTTGTTATATAAATGTAATTAGTGTAAAAACAACAGCATTGTTTCACATGAACACCTGTTTATCTTTTACTTCTTAAACCTAAGTCAGGCCATGTTATTCCAATTGATTATGGACTTGAGTAAGATTATTCCATATAAATTTCATTATTACTATAATTCTTTTCTTGTATTAGGTTCTGTCTATAACATCTTCTAAGGTTGATGTTTTCTATAAAAATCAACCTTCTGTTCTATGCTAAGCACCGGTTATTTTGTATAATCACAAAACCATTCTACCAATTATATAGACATGGTAAATTACTAGCAGATGTCAAGTTGAGAAACAACCATAGTCTATTAAAGTCTAAACCAATTTGAACTATGTAAAAGAATTCATAAATGTATTCTTTTACTATACTAGCCAACTTTATAGTTGACTACTATTTGATTTGTTGGTTTTTATAAGGCTTATGCTCATACATAATCTATTTTGTTTATTAGACATACAAGTCTAAAACAAAGTGGAGCTTGTAAAGAGTCCATGATTGTACTCAATACTAAAGTATGCAACTTTATAATTGTCACAACTTGAATTGTTGTTTTAATAGAGTATAACCATGCATAGACCATAATGTATTTAAATATAGAAAACTAAAGTTGTTCAATGTTTTTAAACAATTCAACTTGGACTCTTCCATATAACAAATGCTTAGTACACTTACTAGGGTGAACGTTAATGAAATATGGTTTACCAAAAATCCATGTCATGTCACCAATATTATGATATAATGGACATATGATTAGGGATGAGATAATTTCTACACACGATTGTTTCGGAATAAACCCAAAGTTTAAGTGGTGACACCTTTTGCTAGGTCAATGTTAACTTAATGTTGTTATCCCAATGCCAATGATGAGCTAACAAACCATATGCTAAGCACTATATATTTTATGACGTGATAACAAAAGAATATGTTATATTTTATGCATCGCTTGTTAAAAATCATTTTATAAATAATTGGTTATTATTGGATTGCAGAAAAAACTATTGAATTCGACCCACTGCATGATTTGTAAGATTGGAAACATGTGGTCTCCTCCTCGTCAAGTGTTGGAGATATATATAATTGATACAACCCTAACCCTTATCATTATCCTTCCGCAATTTGCGCTGCCTTTGGGTTGCTCTTCTAGCTTTTCATGGCGGCCGTGGTTTCTTTATTATTCCAGTTTCTTCCAAGCTTTGAGTGTTTGTTGCTGTAGTTGTCAGTGCTTAGTCTTAATTCCATTCTTTGTAACTGTGGTTTTTATCTTGCATGATTTTGTCGGTTTCAAATCACTTGGCTTGCGGCCTGTCTATACTCCATTTTTCTCCTTCCATAGTCTGTCACTACTGTGCGAAGCTGAGTGTTTACTTGTTGTTTGAAAGTGCTTTGCCTTCATCGTAGGGTTTGGAAGACTAGGTGCATGCGTTGCGGTTGGTGATAGTCCCTCCATAAGACTGCTTGACATTGTTACACCAGGTAATTTATTAAGTGTTTATTTTTATTATACAGTATGTGTTTTTCTTTTACAATAGGGTATACAATATTTTAAGTACTTCATGTACTAACACCTTGTAATGAAATCTCCTTGCAGGGACTAGAGACTACATTCATCGATTGTGAAGAAGAGTACACTCACTGTCTTTGAAGGTCATGGCTTTATGTGGGTAAGCCTTGTGGTCAAATCTTGGGTTCTTTCCCTACATGTATCAGGGTTTTCGATTAGAGGAACCCTAATCTTGGAAACTCTTCTAGTTTCATCATTATATGTGCATTCTCTATTTAAAGGTTGTTATTGTTTAACAGGTCCTCAAAGCCTCGCTAGTCAATGGGTAAACCCGGTCGTGAGCTAGGTGTTGTATTTGGTTTGATGTTTAGCCCTATGTCTTTTTGATGTAAACGATAGTTTGTTAAGATAGTTCTGTCTTCGAGCTTAGACTTGGTTTATAGTACTACTATTTTATACTCTGTGTACTCAACATTTCTACCCTATTTGACTGTGAATGAATATTATTACTGTTTAATGTATTTCATAAAAGATTTTGTTAGTGTATTAAGATTTCCACTCAGTCATGGTTAGTTTATAAATTTCACTTGTTTGCTCAAAATACGAGCTAGGGTTTCCCTGTAAGAAACCCTTGTTAAAATAAATCTTACAATTTATTATTTTATAGGTTCTCTTACTTTGTTAAATTTGTTTTAACTATTGCTACAGGTGTGTTGTGGAAATTTCCAGTTTATAATATTACAATTGTCTTTTTATTTGTCCTTAAGGGACTGTAAATATTTTATAATAGTCTAGTTGTTATTTAATTAAATAATCCAAATAATTGGATTAGAACTTAAATGTTTGTCATTTGTAAATGTAATACTTGTTTAGGGTTTCGACCCTATAGTTTGCGTTTACACGTATATGCTATTTGTAATTTTTAATAGAGTTGTTTTTATAAATAATCATTTATTTATATGTTAATTATTATTGTATTCTGTTTGTTTTATGTAATAAATTACAGATAGGGTTTATTAGAGTTCTTTTGATAAGATGTACATAAACTTTGTACTTTGTTTATTCTTTATAAATTAGTTATTTTAATAACACCCTACTTGGGATTCGAATATTTGTAGACATAGTTAGTTGATATTATTAGTACATAACTAAGTATTTATAGTTTAATTCTTTACTTAGCATAATATAATAAAGTGGTTGACTCGGTTATTTCTACTGCATTTGAAAAAAGTCATTGAATCAACACAAGGAAATATATATATATATATATATATATATATATCATGACACAGTTTCACTTCGGGCATATTTTAACTTAAATAAAAAGAAGAACAAACTACTGTAAGTAACCACTAGTATATTTTCTTGCTGAAATAATTATTTTACCTGTACTAGTTTATTGCTATTTCTTTTCTAGTGCATTTTCATAAATAAACTTGTAAAACAATAACATGGATAACTAGATTACTGTTCTTTCTTGATAATAATCTACATTCTGAAATAAAATACTATGCTATTATATATTGCAGAACCACATATATTCAATTCAATCTCTCATCATTTTTTTCATCTACTTAAATACTCTATCTGTGCTGGAGTACGGTCTGGTCCTTCCCGACATGGAAAAACACATATTAGAATTTATTTTTCATCTATTCAATTTCATTCCTTCACTAATCGAAAAAGATTACCAACGCTTAACATTTTACAACTAAATACTTAACATTCATTTAGCTGTCAGATCCATATTTAACCATCTAACAAAGTAAAACAAAATATTGTAGAACCTGACTAAGATGAACAACAACAGTGTTAGGAGGCCATTCCTCCCTACTAACTCTTGGAGAGTGATCAAACAACGCCTCCTCAGGACCCCCGAGCCTATTTTTGGTCTCCTTGGCTAAGAACTGGTGGAGCAAGCAAATAATAAACTACTGCAGTGACTCAATAATCACTCTACACTCAGTAGTAAGATCGTTCAGCTAAAAATATGCTCTAGATCACTTAGCAGTTAACCCCTCAAAATCTTTCCACAAATTCCCTTGCCTTTGAATTTCTCTGAAGTAAATTCACCTGAATAATCAATTCTCTAGAATGAGCAGACTCAGCTCTCTTCAATAGGCATTTTTATAAAGATTTCCTAGGACTTTTGGGTCAGTTGTCATTAATTGAGCCACCTGCTATGATCCCACTTTCTTGGGGGATCATGACCCCAAATGTAGGGAGGTTCCCACCTGCAACAATTGTAATTAGTTTGAGGATGCTTCCACATGTCTGTTTTCTCTCCACCCAATTTCATCCAGCAATTTGACCAGTAAACACTCTTTTCACAGCTCTCCTAAGTTGTTGTCTCCACCTTTATTTATTTATAATAAAAATATTCATAATTACATTAAATATCCTTGACTCTTCTCAGTCATCAATTACAACTTAGCATAAAATTTAAGATATTTTCTTTAAATAAAATCAAATAAGCTAATAGTATTTTTTCAAAATTGGGGCATGTGACATGCACACCCCCTTAGAACATAACATCGTGCTCGATGTTATTTATTCTTCATCCTTAGAATTCCTATGGAATAGAACTAGATATGCATATTGCATATTACTTTCCAATTCCCACGTGGCTTCCTCTAGACTAAGGTGCTTCCATTGCACCTTCACCTGTCCAATGGTGTGGTTCCGAAGTGTGATCTTCCTCTGCCTGAGGATACAGTCTGGTTCCACCAAAAAATCTCCTTCTGGTTCCATCTGTACATCATTCCAGTTAATAACATGAGTAGCATCATGAACATATTTGTTTAATACATAAATGTTAAAAACATTATGTAATCTTAAATTTGGTGGTAATGCTAATTGATAAGCTACTTGTCCAATTCTGGACAAAATTTCAAATGGACCACAGTAACGAGGTGCTAGTTTTGCACAACTTCCCAATATTAGAGAGCTCTTTTTGGGCCTAACCTTGATGAATACATGTTCACCAACCTGAAACTCCTTTGGAGTTCTTTTAAGTTCTACTTGACTTTTCTGTCGATCCTGTGCTACTTTTAGATTACCTTGTACCTGCTTTACAATTTCTTCCATTTATTTTAACAGTTCAGGACCTAATACCAATCTATCCACCAGATTACACCAAGAGATAGGATTATTACACTTCCTTCCATACAGAATATCGAAAGGACTAAACATGGTTGATGCCTGATAGTTATCATTGTAAGAAAATTCTACCAGATGCAAGTAATCCTCCCATTTACCTGGCTGGTCTTTCACATACATTCTTAATAAATATTCTTGTACCTGGTTTACTCTTTTAGTTTGTCCATCTGTTTGAGGATGGAACGAAGTACTAAAATTTAATGTAGTGTTTAATCCTTTAAACAGAGATTTCCAAAAGTTACCTGTAAATTTAGTATCTCTATCTAAGATTATGACTTTTGGAATTCCATGGAGTCGAAAAATATGTTTTACAAAGATATCAGCTATGTTTGCAGCTTTGTATATAGTTTTAACATGTATAAAGTGAGCTGCTTTACTTAAATTATCAACTACTACCATGATAGAGTCATTTAAATTATGATTTCTAGGTAGTCCAGTAATAAAATCGAGACTGATTATCTCCCATTTCCAGCTAGGAATGGGTAATGGCTGAAGTAATCCAGCTAGGTGTTGATGTCCAGTTTTCACTTGCTGACATTCAAAACACCTAGCGATATATTCTGTACTTCAATGTTCATATTTGGCCAAAAATATTCTTTCCTTAACATAGTTATAGTCTTTCGATAGCCTCAATGATGTGAGTATGGAGTTTTATGAATTTCATCCAAAATTAACATCTTAACTTTAGGTACATTAGGTACATACATTCTATCTTTATACAGTAAAAATTCTTCTGCATTCAAATTGTACCCTTTACTTAAGCTTTTTGTTGGATTTTCTTTAGTTTTAGCTTGTAAACTTTGATAAATTTTATCTTGTTCTATTCCTACTTTAAGCTGTTCATCCAAATCTGTAGTATAAGTGCTGATAAATTTTGCAAAACTTAGCCTTGCATTCCTACTTAGTGCATCAACAAATTTATTTTCTTTATCTTTAATGTGCTTAATTTCGAAATCGTACTCACTTAGGAAAGCTAGCAACCTAGATTGTCAGGCATTTAGATTAGGCTAATGTAACAAATACTTCAATCCTTTCTTATCAGTCATTAAAATAAATTTTCTGCCAATTAGGTGATGTTGCCACATTTTTAAAGCATGTATAACAGCTACTAATTCCAAATCATAAGTTGCATAATTCTTTTCATGAATTTTTAATTTCCTTGACTCATAGGCAATAACATGCCCTTCTTGAGTCAGAACATCGCCTAAGCCATCATTGCAGGTGTTAGTGCACACTACAAATTCTTTATTAGGATCATCTATTCTTAAAATAGGTGCGCTGGTTAATAAAGTTTTTAACTTTTTAAAACTTTCCTCGCATTTCTGGTTCCAATCAAACTTCTTCCCTTTCTTCTGCAAAGAAGTTATCAGATTCGCAATCATTGAAAAACCTTCAATGAACCTGCGGTAGTAACAGGTAATGCCCATGAAAGATCAGACACCCATTACATCCTTAGGAACCAACCAATCTTCGATTGCTTTTATCTTTTCCAGATCTACTGAAATCCCTTCCTTTGTCACCACATGACAAAAGTATTGAATCTTATCCTTGAAAAAATCACATTTACTAAATTTTGCAAAGAGTTGATGATCTCGTAACTCTTTCAAAACAATTTTTAAATGTTCTTTATGTTCTTCTTCAGTTTTTGAATAAATTAAAATGCCATTGATAAACACGACAACAAACTTATCTAAATATTTATGCATAACGTTGTTCATTAAACACATAAAAATAGTTGGGGCATTAGTAAGCCTGAATGGCATGACGACAAACTCGTAATGGCCATATCGAGTTCTAAAAGCTATCTTAAAGCTATCTTGATCTTTAATCCTAACTGGATGATATCCAGAGCTTAAATCTATTTTTGAAAACATCGTGGCTCCACGTAATTTATCAAACAGATCATCTATACGAGGCAACAGGTATCAATTTTTAATGGTCATTTTGTTCAAGCATCGGTAATCTATGCAAAGTCGCATGGTTGAATTCTTTTTCTTAACGAATATGAAAGGTTCCCGCTAGGGAGACACACTAGGTCGAATATACTTTTTATCAATTAATTCTTTTAATTGTGACTTTAACTCATTAAGTTTAAGTATGTTCATTCGATAAGGGGCATTTGAGCTATGTACTACACCACGTACCAACTCAATGGTGAAATCTAGTTCCCATTTCGGAGGTAGTCCCGGAATTTATTCAAGGAATACATCAACATATTCTCTTAAGACTTTTATGTCTTCAAATTTTAATTTATCTGTCTTATTTAGATTCTCCTCATCAGTTATTGTTACTGCATAATATTTACAACCCTTCCTAGCAGCTCTCTTAAGCTGTAGAGCAGAAATATTCCTTATAGTGGTTTTTATAGGGATTCCTTTTACACTTACGTGTTTTCCATCACTGTTTAGACATGTAAAGGTTTTATCGTAATAGTTTATAATTACCCTATTTTGTTCTAACCAATCCATACTGATGAGTAAATCATAAGAACCAAGAGGCAATACATTAAGCTTTACAACAGTTTCAAAATTATCCATAACTACTGCACATTCTTTTACAAAACAAGTTATCTTTCTTTTAGGACCAGTGGCTAACTGAACTAACCAAGAATTCTCAAATTTTTAAATAGGTAACGTACATTTTTCTAAAATTTTAGGTGCAATATAATTGAGACTAGCTCTTGGATCAATCAAAATAGTTACAGGGGTTTGATTTATCATACCTTCTACTTCCACCATGGAAGTTTGATATTCTGCTTGTCGATTCTCTAAGGCTGCATTTTTTCTGGGCATAGTCCTCGCTAAATCTCCAATAGTCATCTCCTCCTATATGGTATGAATATTGTGGACAATCTTTTTTTCGATTAGGATAGACTGAAGCATAGTGTGGGCCATTACACTCCCATCACTTTATAGGTTCTTTGCGCTCAAACTTCTTGGTATAATTACCGTGGTTATTAGCAAATTATTTAGCCTTGGACTTATTCTGATTGTTTGGAGAATTACTCTTATATCCTTGGAATTTATTATTATTAGGATAATTTCTGGCCTTATTGTTCTTAGAATTTCTGTTGAGCACAAAATATTTCTTCTTTTCTTCATACTGATTATTATTTTTCTTGGCCTTCTAGTTGGCCATGGTTTCCTTCTTCCGATTTTGTTCAAAACAGAAGTTAGCTTTCCTCACAGCTCCTTCCAAAGTATTTGGATTGTCATATTCAATCATGTCCTTAATATGATAAGGTAGACGGCTGAGGAATCGTTTTACCTTTGGTTTGTCATCTACAAGGTATGGCACATACCTAAGCACACTCAAAAACTTGTTGTTTAGATCTTTCATTTTCATTGCTCCTAACTTAAGCTCATAAAATTATTTTGCTCTCTCTTCATAGTGTTGATCAGACAAAAATTTCTTTTTAAGATACCTCTTAAAGGTACTCCAATTTATTTTCTTCTCTTTGATTCCCTTAACTCTCTTCAAATCCTGCCACCAAATGTCAGCCTTTGCTGAGAGATTGTAAGTAACCATTCTAGATTTTAATTGGTTAGAATAGTCATATATCTACAAATACTCCTTCATCCCATATAACTAGGATTCCGCTTCCTCCCCCTTCTCAATCTCTCCATTGAATGTTGGTGGTTTTATCTTTTTCAATTCCCCGAAAATTTCCTCATAAGGTTTGTATTTCCTCTTTTTAGTGTGATGATTATCATCACTACTATCACTAGTAGAATGGAAATTTTGTTGTTCACCAAACACCTATGAAGATGAACTACTTTCATTTTTAGTATGTTTCATCTTTTTAAATTTATGTTGATGACTTGTATCTTCTGATTCATTTATTCTACCCCTAACCTGAGGTTGAAACCATTTTGTTAGGATATGATTCAGCTCCTCCTGAGCCCTCTAAATCCTTTCATTTTCTCGTTTTACAGATTCCATTTCTGATTTTCGATCTTCTATGGTTTGTATCAGTTCTAAGGAATTGGCAGTTAAATCTTCTGGTATACGATCTCTTGGTAAGTTTTCTGGTTCAGTAAATGGAGATTCCTCCTCTGCATATTCTTCCATCCTTTCCATACCTGTTTGTTAAACTTTAGAAACAATTTCTCTATTGAATAACATTTAAAAGAAAATACATCAGAATAATAAATCAATTTACTGTTTCATAAAAGCTAGTTGTGCTTCATTAAGGGCTAGTGTTTGAACCTTGTGCTCTGACACCACATGTCAAAACCTCAAATTTTCACAAAAATTTAAAATTTTGAGATAACATAAAATGTTGAATCTGGGGTTTACTAACAGCTAAAGGTTAGCAGAAAAAAAAACAGTCAATTGATTAGTATTACATAATCTAAATTACGTTAACTATATAGTTTTCTTTTTTGTAACGAGAATAAGGTTTACTTACGTATTGTTTTATTTTAGTTTATTGATGAGTCTTATTTATGACAATTAGGTGGAATATAACTTTGAATCGCTCGCTTACTTAGCAATTATGCGAATGCAGAAAGATTACTGGTTCTTACAGGTTTGCAGGTATGATCAAACAAGTAAACGTTTTAAATTGATAAAGTATCTAGAAGTGTTTCTATTTGCAATTAAAAATGCTTAGTAGATATGCTAATAAATTCCAAGCAACTCAATGAGGAAAATTTGTTTGTTTTCTTCAGTATTTCTTTGTAAGCAATGTTCAAATAAAAGAGTTCCTATCTTTATCAAACTTAGCGATAGTAAAGATACTTACTGTGACTTAAAACTTGTAATATTTGTTACATAGTAACTTCTACTTTGATATGCATATTCTGCAATGTTATACTTGTTGTCCTATTGTATTGTATACATTATCGCAATATTTACTTGAATATCCAGTTGTTTGGTACTTTCATTTTTGTAGGGAAGCTTCCAGCCTATAAAAATTCTTGTTATATAAGTGTAATTAGTGTAAAAACAACTGCGTTGTTTCACATGAACAATTGTTTATCTTTTATTTCTTAAACCTAAGTGAGGGCATGTTATTTCAATTGATTATGTACTTGAGTAAGATTATTCCATATAATTTTCATTATTACTATAATGCTTTTCTTGTATTAAGTTCTGTCTATAATAGCTTCTAAGGTTGATGTTTTCTATAAAGATCAACCTTTTATTGTATGCTAAGCACCAGTTATTTTGTATAATCATAAAACCATTCTACCAACTATATAGACATGGTAAATTACTCGCAAATGTCAAGTGGAGAAACAACCATAGTCTATTAAAGTCTAAACCAATTTGAACTATGTAAAAAATTCATAAATGTATTCTTTTACTATACTAGCCAACTTTATAGTTGACTACTATTTGATTCATTTTTTTTTATAAGGTTTATGATCATACATAAACTATTTTTTTTATTAGACATGCAAGTCTAAAACAAAGTTGAGCTTGTAAAGAGTCCATTTTTATACTCAATACTATGCTATGCAACATTATAATTGACACAACTTGAATTGTTGTTTTGATAGAGTATAACCATGCATAGACCATAATGTATTTAAACATAGAAAACTAAAGTTTTTCAATGTTTTTAAACAATTCAACATGGACTCTTCCATATAACAAATGGTTACTACACTTACTAGGGTAAACGTTAATGAAATATAGTTTACCAAACATCTATATCGTGTTATCAATATTATGATATAATAGACATATAATTAGCGATGAGATAAGTTCTACACGTGATTGTTTCAGGATAAACCCAAATTTTAAGTGGTGACAGCTTTTACTAGGTCAACGTTAACTTAACGTCGTTATCCCAATGCCAATGATGAGCTAACAAACCATATGATAATCACTATATATTTTACGACGTGCTAACAAAAGCATACATTATATTTTATGCATCGCTTGTTAAAAATCATTTTATAAATAATTGGTTATTATTGGATTGCAGGAAAAACTATTGGATTCAACCCACTGCATGATTTGTAAGATTGGAAACACGTGATCTCCTCTTGGCCAAGTGTTGGAGATATATATAATTGATACAACCCTAACCATTATCATTCTCCTTCCGTAGTTTGTGCTTCCTTTGGGCTGCTCTGCTAGCTTTTCACGGCGGTTGTGGTTACTTTCTTATTCCAGTTTGCTCCAAGCTTTGAGTGGTTGTTGATGTAGTTGTCAGTGCTTAGTATTAATGCTATTATTTGTAACTATGGGTTTTATCCTGCATGAGTCTGTAGGTTTCAAAGCACTTGGCTTGCGGCCTGTTTATACTCCATTTTTCTCCTTCCATAGGCTGTCACTGATGTGCGAAGCTGAGAGTTTCCATGTTGTTTGAAAGTGCTTTGAATTTTTCATAGCATTTGGAATACTAGGTTCATGCATTGCGGTTGGTGACAGTCCCTCCATAAGACTGCTCGACATTGTTACACGAGGTAATTTATTAAGTGTTTATTTTTATTATACAGCATGTGTTTTTCTTTCACAATAGGGTATACAATATTTTAAGTACTTTGTGTACTAACACCTTGTAATGAAATCTCCTTGCAGGGGATGGAGACTACATTCATCAATTGTGAAGAAGAGTACATCTACTGTCTTCAAAGGCCGTGGCTTTATACGAGTAACCCTTGTGGTCAAATGTTGGGTTCTTTCCCTACCTGTATCAAGGTTGTCGATTGGAGAAACCCTGATCTTGGAAACTCTTATAGTTTTGTCATTAGATGTGCAGTCTCTATTTAAAGGTTATTATTGTTTAATAGGTCTTAAAACCCTCGGTAGTCAATGGGTAAACTAGGCCATGAGTTGGGTGTTGTATTTGGTTTAATGTTTATCCTTATGGCTTGTTGATGTAAACAACAGTTTGTTAAGACAATTCTATCTTCGAGCTCAAACTCGGTTTACAGTACTACTATTTGATACTCTCTGTACTCATGGTTTTTACCCTATTTGACTGTGAATGAATATTATTATCGTTTAATGTATTTCATAAAAAAAATTGTTAATGTATTCAGACTGTCACTCAGTCATGGTTAGTTTATAAATTTTACTCATTTGCTTAGAATACGAGCTAGGGTTTCCCTGTAAGAAACCCGTGTTAAAATAAATCTTATAGTTTACTATTTTATAGGTTTTGTTACTTTGTTAAATTTGTTTTAACTATTGCTACAGGCATGTTGTGGAAATTTCTAGTTTATAATATTACAATTGTCTTTTTATTTGTCCTTAAGGGACTATAAATAATTTATAATAGTCTAGTTATTGTTTAATTAAATAATCCAAATAATTGGATTAGAAATTAAATGTTTGTCATTTGTAAATGTAATACTTGTTTAGGGTTTCGACCCGGTAGTTTGCCTTTACAGGTATATCCTGTTCGTAATTTTTAATACAGTTCTTTTCATAAATAATCGTTTATTTATATGTTAATTATTATCATATTCTGTTTGTTTTATGTAATAAATAACACATAGGGTTTATTAGAGTTCTTTTGATAAGATGTACATAAACTCTGTACTTAGTTTATTCTTTATAAATTATTTATTTTAATAACACCCTACTTGGGGTTATAATATTTCTGACTTAGTTAGTTGATATTATTAGTACGTAACTAAGTATTTATAGTTTAATTCTTTACTTAGAACAATATAATAAAGTGGTTGACTGGGTTATTTCTACTGCATTTGAAAAAAGTTATTGAATCAACACAAG
>LPNX010367660.1:45019-82691 GCA_001517045.1 Pseudotsuga menziesii
CTTGTTATAATAATTCTTTTACCTATACTAGTTTACTGCTATTTCTTTTCCAATTCATTTTCATAAATAAACTTGTAAAACAATAACATGGATAACTATATTATTGTTCTTTCTTGATAATAATCTACATTCTGAAAAAAACCACTTTGCTATTATATATTGCAGAACCACATCTATTCAATTCAGTCTCTTATCATTTTCTTCATCTACTTAAATACTCTATCTGTGCTGGAGTATGGTTTGGTCCTTCGAGATGTGGAAACACACATATTAGAATTTATTTTTCATCTATTCAGTTTCATTCCTTCACTAATCCAAAAAGATTACTAACTATTAACATGTTACAACTAAATACTTAACATTCATTCAGCAGTCAGATCCATATTTAAATATCTAACATAGTAAAACAATGGATTTTAGAACCTGATTAAGATGGACAACAATAGTTTTTGGAGGCCATTCCTCCCTACCAACTCCTGGAGAGCGCTCAAACAACGCCTTCTCAAGACCCCTGAGCCTATTTCCAGTCTCCTTGGCTAAGAACTCGTGGAGAAAGCAAACAATAAACTAGTCCAATTACTCAATAATCACTCTGCACTCAACAGTAAGATCTGTCAGCTGAAAAGCTGCACTAGATCACTTAGCAGTTAAGCCCTCAAACTCTTTCCACAAATTCCCTTGCCATTGAATTTCTCTGAAGTACATTCATCTGAATGATCACTTCTCTAGAATGATCATCCTCATATCTCTTCATGTAGAAATAGTATATCAATTCTATGTGCAATGATTCTAAGAATAAGCACATGAAATAGATCTTGATACTAAGAATTCTCACAAGCATACATAGGAAAACTAGAGAGAAGAAAAGAGATTGAATCACATTAATGAAGAGATGAATATTGGTGTGTATCCCTCCATTGAATAATAATGAATAATAGTGTACATAAATATTACATCCCTCATTGGAAAATTGAATTGTATGGAAACAACTCATAAAGCTCGAAAAGGTTGACTTACCAAAATATAGCAAAACCCCCATAGGTGGATAAAGCACTCACTAAATCGATCAAGGACCTCACAAGTTGGAAAAAGCATGAGTGAGTTTTCAAGGAGATGGAAATAACATGATAATCCTATAAAATTAAGAAAAACTAATGGATAATGGGTTGGAAACAAAAGCTCTCAGTTTCCTAGTTGAGTAGCTTTTATCTTATCCATAGAAAAGCAAGAAAAGCAGAAAAAGCAGAATAAAGCAGAATCTGCTGTAAAGTCCTGTATACTAATTCTGGATGGTCAAAAGGTGGTCACGATCAACCCATAATTGGAAATAAATCATTCCTAGGATATATATGGCATGTATTGACTTTAAGGGGCAAGTGGATGCCAACTAATTAAGCTAGTGGGTGAATAATTAATCAAATAATGATTAATTATTTTATCCTAAGTTGTGAGTGGGTTTAATATATTCCAACACCCCCTATAAGTCTGACTTTATGATGGTATGACAAAAAATATAGATGCATAAGGATGCATACAGGGCCTAGCAACAAGGCTATGGTCACCCTTTAACAATTATTATGTCCAGAAAAGTGAGGAAAGAGGCAAAACCACATGGGGAAAATCCTCCCTCAAGATAGGACAAGGCACAAAATTTGAAATATGTCTTCAAAATATATTCATCTTCACTTTAATTAGATGAATGAACTGCTTCTGATTGAAGGTCTTTCTGAAGAAATCATGAACTCCATGATCATGCGCTGGAGTGTAGAACCTGGAAGAAGGAAGAGGAGAGACTCCTTGTATCTCATCAACTGATGAAGTAGGATCGTTATATGAATGCTTATTTCTGCTTTCAAACATTTATCTACAAACATAATCTGAAATGGAAAAGAGATCTATGCATACTCCTTCCCAAAGAGTACAAAAATTAAGACAATTTATTTCACACCCAATTCCCTGAGTAGCTGCAAAATTGTGATGTGGATCACATGTCAATATTCCAATATGATGTAGCACCTATATATATCTGATATGAGGATGATAAAACTCTGATATATCAGAAATATTAGCATATGTAACATCAAGGATAAAGGCTTCAATGGCTCCATGAGGATATAGGGCTAGACTAGGAAAATTATGAGCAACTGGGGAAAACTGATAGGTGTAAAAATCTGAATGATGGATGGGAATAAGATATGAATCATAAGTATTTAGAATAGATCCAAACATGTTTAATATCAGTCCATATATGACTAAGAACATGGATAACCAGCCACTGAAATCTAGGAAAGACTTCAAGCCATGTAAGATAAATATCACTGCATAAGAGACCAACGAGGAATCAACTAGTGAGCTTGGGATTTGTATAGTCTTTGGATTATTCATAGGTATGGTAGATGGTATGTATGGTGGTATTATATGTATATCAACCTGCAAATATGCTTATAAATCAGAATCCAAAGGATCACATATAAGCATATCAATAGACTCATGGGAATACACTGGTAATGAATCCTCTGGATGAAAGGAGGAAAGAATGAGATGTTCACAATATTCAAGAAGGCTCTGAGTATTAATGCCAAGAAAAAAGGAGGATATGCTGAAGCACATGAGATCAAGTAAGGTAAGTGGTATGACACAAATAAGGCTTGATGTGGCTAAGCAAACATCATGTAAGTCACTGGGTTGCGCACCATCAATGAGAGAGGTATGCAAGAGGTGTAAAGAATCTGGCACATAGATATCAAAATCTAAGATAGGATATTGAGAGAACAATGAATGGTTTATAAAATCATAATAAATATCAGCAGCATCTCCATATTTTACTTCTTTTTCATCAATAGTATCACAAGAAGAAAAATCACCTTCAAGAGACACAGAAAAAGATGCCTCTTCAATATTTGCTTCTTCATTGAAGGAGGAAGCATTCGAATCAAAGAGGGTAGCAGCAACATGAACTGCATGAGAAACTTCTTCATCATGATCAAATTCAGCAGATAATTTAGAGGCCAAGAAATCTTGAGAGAGAGAACATGAGGAGATGCTAGGTTCGCTCCATGCTTCATCTTCAATTTCCTGCACATAATTCCAAACACATAATTCCATAAGCTCTATCACAATTATTTATCCAATCAATATTCTCTTCATAAGACTCAGGTTCACTCAATGCACCAATGGAGACATCAAAGAGACATTGCCTCTTCAAGTATGCACTCATCTTTGGCTTCCAATCAACATAGTTGAAAGGAGATAGTAGAGTAACTTTTGAATCCATATTGAAGTTGTTGATATGCTCTAAGAGATACTCTCTACAACCTGCAAAACAAACTAGGAGAAAATCTTGTAATCTAGACAACCACTCCTTTAGAGAGGGATAGGAGACTGGAAGCGCTCCTCAACTCTGTAGAAATTGATCAACCTTGTAGCTTTGATACCATGTAGAAATAATAGATAAATTCTATGTGCAATGATTCTAAGAAGAAGCACAGGAAATATGTAATGTCCCACCTATTGTACTCTAAATACTTTGAAATTGTAAGGATGGTTATTGTAATTTGTTCTGGTGAGGAGCTCAAGGCCAAGGCCCCACCAGAAACAAGACGTTGAACTAAATATGAATTATTTATGCAAAGGGTAAGACACATCCCGACCAAGATACCATATCTTGGTACTTAAATTTGAGTAAGCCTCGGTAGAGGGAGTTGCACCCTCCCCCCCCAAAAAAAAAGAAAGAAAAGCATAGACGAGCTAAATATGAAAAGGTTAAGACGACGAGGAAAACAATCTGAGGAACTAAATTCCAGGAGATAGTCTCCTTAAAATCCAAGTAAGAAAGATAGCACCAGAGACATGCCTCATTTTGTTAAAACACCATATACCTAGGATAATATATATATATACAAGTGCATATTATAACAAAAGGTTCTAGCTAAACCCACCTAAGATGACGAGGGTTAAAAGAAAAGCGATGGGTCGTCCCCATCGGAAGGAGCATCATGCACACCTTTACAACCTAAGCCTAGGTATCATACTAAGGGGAATAAGCTGTGAACGAAACGATTCTCGGGTGAAATGATAAACTATGTCTTTTGGGAACTAGAATTATTATTACCTGTTAGAAGCTCTCACCCCATTAAGGTTACTACCACCTCACCTTTTGATCAAGGGAAAGACATATGGATTGTGTATGAAATATATGTGTTTGTGTGTGTGTGTGTGTAAATAGGTCATGTACTTTTTATATGAAAAGAATTGCATACACAATAGTGGAAACCTTTATAAGAGGTTAATAGTAGAACCTTTTATATAATTGAAACAATATATATTAAAAGGTTTATATATATATATATATATATATATATATATATCTTGGAACTAGAATAGCCAGGGAAATTTCATACATTGGATATATATATATATATATATATATATATATATAAGTAGATTATTACAAACCATAAATATGGAGTTTATGATAAGTAATTAATGGGACCCAATATCGGATGATTAGCCACCATTTAAGGAGGCGTTATTACCTCCTCTGTCGGTCTTAATTTTTGAAACAATAAAGAATAAGGGAGCGTTATGATTCTATTGAGAAGCATGGATTATGGAGGCATTAAGCTCCTTGACTCCTGGTGGTAGATAATGGGAACAAACGTTACCCAAAATTCTCGATGGCAGGCTATTAGAGAAATTTTTTATATTTAGTGAATGGGGAGGAAGGAGGTACTACGGGGGGGAGGTCTACGCATTTTAGGTATGGGTATTACTCTTGAGAAGGGAGTCATGCTAAGGCCGAAACGAACCACCATTCAGTTTATAGGCAGACATCTGCGTTGAAGTTCATCTACGTTGTGTCGAGGAGAAAAAGACCTGCGAGGAAAGGGTGAGCACACTATGGAGAAACACCTACGTTTTGGGGAAACAAATGGGCTCGGACGGCTTGGCCCTTATTCAATTAAGGCATATTCGACCCTGTATAGACATATTGGTAAGAGTGTCCTTTTTATGCTGATAATTTTCTTCAAACGTAGACTTCGATATCATAAGGTTTAGACCCGGTATACTTGATCTGGTTGCACTTGGATCTTCCCTATCGGGCTCCTTATGGTTTGAATTTGTTATGCATTCCTGTTATCCTTTTCATAGGGTTGAGAACATTTTACATACCATAGACGAGAGACGTTAGCGGTACCTACATGTGCACAAATACGATGGACCCGGTCTAGTTGTGATACCATGTATACATGAGAACCCTCCCTTTTGGGATTAGGGTCATCAGGCTGTAAACTTAGGGCTTGGATGCACCTTTGATTAGTTCAGCCATCCCCTCCTTTCTGACTATTGGTATGGATCCATTCTGGCTGTTGCGTTTCCTCTAATGAAATCCCTTAATGATGATTAGGTGCCAGGCTTATAACCCTGAGATTCCACCAGCAAGAACAGGTGGACTTTTTACTTATTTTTCCCCTACGCAATGGCAGAAAACTTTCGCTCAACTTAGCTCTTGTTCAGAGTAAAAACCTAGTTTGGAGCCTCGATCACTGGATCCGAGCTGCTAGTGGTGTATTGATTGAGTAGGTCAACATCCATTTTAAGAATGTATGCCTACGATCTGTGATTTTGTTTTTGTGTCTCCCTTACCTTGTGGGTTCTGCGTGTCCTTAAGAAAAAAAAAGGACTGCGCCTTCCCATACCCTTCAGATTAAGGATCATAAAGTTGCAGCTTAATTCCATAACCACATTCTGCATGCCTTGCTTGCTGTCGATAAGCTTGGATGCAAGAGTTCTGGAGGATCTCTTAGTCTTCTAAAAAATTGAACTAAAATTTGAGAAGCATTTAAGTATCTGCAGTTCTGGGGTGTTTTTCTTGTAGCTTAAATGAAAGATACATGTCTTAATTTACCTACATAATTACTTCCCTGTATGAAGTCATTTCCTGGTGTTGGGGCCGGTTTCAAAAGTCATTACGCGGGTTTGAATTTGAGGATAATTCTGTCGTAATTGGATTCGTACCGTGAGGTTAACAGGTTGCCTCATTTACCCTTATCTTAAATCCAGGTTGGTTTATCTTTTGTGAATAATGCTTGCATGGTGTTAGGTGACCTGTAGTGTAAAACCAGTGGATTGTGAATGTATTTTCTTTTGTTATTTATGTTTTTATTTTAAAAAGATCATACGAAGAATCTACACATGATTCTTTATAATTCTTTAGGATGCCATCTTTGAATTCGAGTCTATACCTTCTCTTTCAGCATTTATATGGTCTAGGACTTTGATAAAGTAACAAGCTTCTACATGTTCACACTTAGTTGATGAATGGCGTTGGGTATAATAAAAGAAGTACATCCACTCTTTGTTTAGAACCAAATGAGAGCATGCATAATACACCTATAGATAGGAGTTATTTAATTAGAATAACATGTCAAAGTTTAGCACATTAAATCTTATGGCTTGAGAGCATTTCCTTTCCTTCCGATAACAGGCTTGAATCCTTGAGGTTGTTTTTAAGTTGTGCTTATTCCAAGTATAATAGGTGCCTGTAAAATTAATTATAGTTCAAATATTTAAGTGTAAAATAGCTCCCTCTCAGTTCATGAGGAGCCGTGGAGGGACGGGAAGAAAAACACAGCTTATGTGATGTGTATTGTATTCTTCTTATGACGAATTGTGCTTAATAAAGAAGACGATGAATTTTGGTGGACATAACCCCAGGTTTGTGGTGAACCACATATATCGGTATCTCCTTATGTTGTACTTGTGTGTATTTCTAGTTTCTTGTGTGAGAATGTTTAATTGTTATCCGCGTGGTTTGTGTATGTAAAACTTTGTGCTGCAACCTTGTCATTTATTACTTTCAAAAAGAATATCATGGTTACTCGAATGACTTGATCTATACCCTGGAACGATTTTGATGGATCCTTAACAATGAATTTTTCTGTTGCGAATGATAATGTATGTGCATAAAGAGATGAGTCATGAATTAATGCGTAAGTCGTAAGTGATAAAATAAGGTTGTAAATTGTTGTCATGGATTACTGTGAATTGTTCAGTGATAAAATAATGCTGTAAATTGCTGGGCATGAGAGGATAGTGTAAGTTGTTGAATGTTTTTTTTCTAAAATGCGTGTAGTGGGGATATTTTTTCGAATTTGATTAAACATGTTTTGTATGAAATGCAATGTATGTCTGTTGCTATCAAGTTTGACTAGTTTTGTAGTAATAGCAGAAACATATTTTACCCCATCTTTCATACGTAATGGCATTAGGGTGTAAGAGGTACATTACATATGGTATCAGAGCAAGAAGTTGAAACACTTGGGCTTAATCGGGCTCAAAATACTCCTTATGAACTTTGGAGTTATGCAGGGGAAGGTGGAACATTATCTTAAAATCACTACAATGAGGACCCATTAGCTTGTCAGTTCAATGTGAGGCCCGAGCATGTAAGTACGCAGGTATATGGTTATTCCCTTGATCACTTACGAACATGTTTACAAATAGCTAAGACAATTGCTTCATCTCTATTTTTGAGTTACCCCAATAGACTTTAATGAGGTATAGAAGTCTTCTTTGTCAAACTCATGGTCGACGAAAGTACTATAATAGTTCCTATTATAAATAATGTGGGATTGGAGATTCATAGTTTGACATATGAGTCCCGTGTGGAAAAATTGTGATGGGTTACACAATAATTAACGTTGTTAAAAAAGGTAGCACTCAAAGGGTTACCTAAGTACTTGAAAACCTAATGCAAATTGAATATTGATGGTAACTCTTCTAGACTTGACTAAAGGTTCTTTATTTATGTAAGTGGCTCATGAGGATATACTCCAAAGTTGTAGAGGTATCAGGGTATGGATTATGGTTATATATATATAAACTAACTTACTCGAATCCCTTGAGGATAGTAAGGAAGTTATTAAAAGAGAAACCTGATAAGATGACAGTTTAGAGTAACTGTATGAGATTAGCCGCAAAACTATCACACATAGTAAAAAGATTTAAGCACAAGGTAAACAATGCTAAAAACATATGTTGTATTGTTAAGATTATACGAGTACAAACTTTATTAAATAATATGTTAGAAATACTAACGTTTGGAGCACCTCTTTACAATTGGGGTGCCATGCAAACCATGAACAAATAAATTGCACAAAATCATATGGATGATCTACTCATTGTAACATGTTGGGTGGTTTGATGAAAACCATTTCACACATCTGAAACTAGGCTTATCTTACCTTGAAAGGTTTGTTTCCTATGAAATCCCCTTAGACATTAACCATGTTTGAAGAATTGCCTTGTAGCTAAATCATCGAGCATTGAAAGTTAATGCCGTGAGTCCTCCAAACAACTTTGCACTTAAATTTCGTATCATTTGTTTCAAATCTGATTTCATTGCATATTGAATTTTGGTTGATAACACTTGGAATTACTGCTGATTGACCTTGTGGTTGAGTATTGAGATCGAAATCCTTATTTGGCTTCCAAATTTAATCAGGTATCAATTCTGAATTTGTTTGTTGAAATTATATTAATTGGGATCTGATTATTGGTGAGTTTTTCTTTTGAAACTTAGTCTCCTCCCTTGCGATTCGAATACTAAGGATCTGATTTAGTACTTAAAGAATGTTAGATACATTCCTTGACACGGCAGTAAAATGGAGGTTTGAAAGTTGATAACGATTTTTATGGTTATAAATCCATTAATAGAGGTATTGAAGTTTTGTGTTTTAAAACCTATTCCTTGTTCACTAAAGTGACAAATATAAATACAAGTCAAACCGTATCTCTTTATGAATCATGACATTGCTGGATTGAGCATTGAAAATCCTTAAATAGAATGGTGAATGTACTTTTTGATCCGTGTTGACCGGGCTAGGGCTATTGTGGATATTGGTGAATGATGTTATACATTTTGAAAAGTTTTTGTATAGTTACAATTACCAGCTTCATAATTGTTAAGTAAATGAATTCTTAGAGTCATGCTCTTACTGGTGAATGCTCTAGAATTAGTTCCTTGTGTTTGGATTTGAGTTTTGGTCTTGAACTATCTTATGATTTGATCAGCCCATGGATGGTATTTTCATTCTGGGTATTGATCTAGTAGACAAATAGACTATTTGTTGGAATGGATTCTTATTTCTATCATATGTCTATGTGTAGATTCTAGCAAGAACCCATGCTAGGTTGAAGGATCTTGTTGGTAATCTTGTGATTCAAACCATTAAGAATTTGAGAACATTATTGTTGCTTGGATAATTTTGAGGTTGGCATTTTTAAGAGCTTATATGGATTTGAATATCTAAATATATTGATGTTAAAAAAAATAAATGAGTTGAGGAATGCTGTATAATGCTACATGCTAACCTGGAAGGATATGCCAGGAACACTATCAGTCGGAGCTGACTGTTAAAAAAATAAAATNACTAACATTGCAGGATTCACCGTGATTATGACCATTGCTACAATTGGCGTACATTATGGTATATGAACCTGCCTCTGTATGTAAGTGGCGCTCAATTACTCAGGAAAAAGAGTAAGGAGTAATTTTTCTAAATGATTTACAAGGTTATGTAACTCGTGAATGATGATTTAAAAAAAAAATTGATGCAAATTATGAAACTCTGATTATTGATTATTTTGGGTTATCAATGAATGATTTGACTGACCATGTGGCCGATTCATGAATCGAGACAATGACGATAAATTCATGCAAGCACCATGGAGTGTGCATTGCAATAATCAAGGTTAAAATTTATATGAATACAAACAACGAAAAAAAAAAACCGGATGCTGCGAGAGCACCGTGGTGTTAGGAAAGTGATTGCCGCATGAGCACACTGGTGTTAGGCATATACGCTGTAGGAGCACAATGGTGTTAGGAAAGTGATTTCTGTGTGAGCATATTGGTGTTAGGGATATGGTGTGGCAAAAGACCTAGGAAAAAATTTGGACATCTAGAAAGATAGGATGCTATTTGATGTCACTGGGGAGAGTAACCTCAGAATTATTGTAAGTCCACACCAGGATAGGAAAAAGAAACTCAAATGGGAGTTTGGAAAACATAACAAATGTAATAACATGTTGAATTAATTTTCCAAAATACTGTTACATTGCTTAATGTGTAAGGTCAAGAAATGGCTCCTCAAGTAGAAGACGACGTATTTTACCAAATGTTGGAGATAAAACCAATGGTAAAAGGATAGTAAACATGTTTTGTTGATGAATAAATTGCATTAGGAAAGTAATTGGGTATTATGATACCAATAAAAAAACTGTAAAGTGTCCCATAAAATTCCAGATGGTTACAATGCAAAAGGATCTATAGATCTTGTTTAAATTGAATTACAATCTTGAACATGAATTACTTAGTGAAATTTTGGGGCTAGACCCAAACCTTGTGCAGGAAACTACAGGTATTGAGAAATAGAAACTTGAGAAGAAACATGACGAATCGACAGAGGTCAGAATGATGCAAACGAAGTAAGAAAGATGACTCGTGGGAAGCAACAAATTGGATGGAAAATGGAACACCGAGGATGGTGTTATATACAAGTGAGGGAGGATGTAATGTCCCACCTATTGTACCATGAATACTTTGAAATTGTAAGGATGGTTATTGTATTTTGTTCTGGTGAGGAGATCAAGGCCAAGGCCCCACTAGAAACAAGACGTCGAACTAAATATGAATTAGTTATGCAAAGGGTAAGACACATCCCAACCAAGGTACCATAGCTTGGTACTTAAATTTGAGTAAGCCTCGGTAGAGGGATTTGCACCCTTCCCCCCCCCAAAAAAAAAGAAATAAAAGCATAGATGAGCTAAATATGAAAAGGTTAAGTCGAGGAGGAAAACAAACTGAGGAAATGAATTCCAGGAGATAGTCTCCTTAAAATCCAAGTAAGAAAGATAGCACCAGAGACATGCCTCGTTTTTCTAAAACACCATATACCTAGGATAATATATATATATATATATATATATATATATATATATATATATACAAGTGCATATTATAACAAAAGGTTCTAGCTAAACCCACCTAAGATGACGAGGGTTAAAATAAAGGCGATGGGTCGTCCCCATCGGAAGGAGCATCATGCACACCTTTACAACCTAAGCCTAGGTATCATACTAAGGGGGATAAGCTATGAATGAAACGATTCTCGAGTGAAATGATAAAGTAATTCTTTCAGGAACTAGAATTATTATTACCTGTTAGAAGCTCTCACCCCATTAAGGTTACTACCACCTCACCTTTTGATAAAGGGAAAGACATATGGATTGTGTATGAAATATCTGTGTGTGTGTGTGTGTGTGTGTGTGTAAATAGGTCATGTACTTTTTATATGAAAATAATTGCATACACAACAGTGGAAACCTTTATAAGAGGTTAATAGTAGAACCTTTTATATAATTGAAACAGTATATATTAAAAGGTTTATATATATATATATATCTTAGAACTAGAATAGCCAGGGAAATTTCATACATTGGATATATAAATATATAAGTGCATTATTATAGACCATAATTATGGAGTTTATCATAAGTAATTAATGGGACCCGATATCTGATGATTAGCCACCATTTAAGGAGGCATTATTACCTCCTCTACCGGTCTTAATTTTTGAAACAACAAAGATTAAGGGAGCGTCATGATTCTGTTGAGAAGAATGGATTATGGAGGAATTAAGCTCATTGAATCCCGGTGGCAGATAATGGAAACAAACGTTACCCGAAATTCTCGATGGCAGGATATTAGAGACACGATTTATATTTAGTGAACGGGGGCGAAGGAGGCACTACTAGGGGGAGGTCTACGCATTTTAGGTATGGGTATTATGCTTGAGAAGGGAGTCACACTAAGGCTGAAACAAACCTCCATTCAGTTGATAAGGAGACATCTACGTTGAAGTTCATCCAAATTGTGTCGAGGAGAAAAATACCTGCGGGGAAAGGGTGAGTACGCTGTGGAGAAACACCTGCGTTTTGGGGAAACAAATGGGCTCGGACGGCTTGGCCCTTATTCAAGTAAGGAATATTCGAACCTGTATGGAAAGATTGGTAAGAGTGTCCTTTATATGCTGATAATTTTCTTCAAACCTAGACTTCGATATCATAAGGTTTAGACCCAGTATACTTGATTTGGTTGCACTTGGATTTGCCCTATTGGGCTCCTTATGGTTTGAATTTTTTATGTGTTCTTGTTATCCTTTGCCTACGGTTGAGAACATTTTACGTACCATAGACGAGATACGTTACCATTACCTACATGTTCACGACTACGATGGACCCGGTCTGGTTGTGATACCATGTATACATGAGAACCCTCCCTTTTGGGATTACATTCATCAAACTATAAACTTAGTGCTTGGATGCACCTTTTAGTACTTCAGCCATCCCCTCCTTTCTGACTATTGGTATGGATCCGTTCTAGCTGTTGCATTTCCTTTAATGAAATCCCTTAATGATGATTGGGTGCCAGACTTATAACCCTAAGATTCCACCGGCAAGAATAGGTTGACTTTTTATTTATTTTTCCCATATGCGATGGCAGAAAACTTTCGCTCAATTTAGCTCTTGTTCATAGTAAAAACCTGGTTTGGAGCCTCGATCATTGGATCCGAGCAGTTAGTGGTGTATTGATTGAGTAGGTCAACATCCGTTTTAAGAAGGTATGCCTACGATCTGCGATTTTGTTTTTATGTCTCCCTTACCCTATGGGTTCTGCATGTCCTTAAGCAAAAAAAGGACTACACCTTCCCATACCCTTCAGATTATGGATCAGAAAGTCGCAGCTTAATTCCATAACCGTATTTTGCATGCCTTGATTGCTTTCGATACACTTGGACGCGAGTTCTGGAGGATCTCTTAGTCTTCTCAAAAATTAAACTAAAATTTAAGAAGCGTTTAAGTATCTGCAGTTCTGGGGTGTTTTTCCTGTAGCTTAAATGAGAGATACATGTCTTAATTTACCTACATAATTACATCCCAGTATGAAGTCGTTTCCTAGTGCTGGGGCCAGTTTCAAAAGTCATTACGTGGGTTTGAATTTGAGGATAATTCATCCGTAATTGGACCAGTACCGTGAGGTTAATAGGTTGCCTCATTTACCCTTATCTTAAATCCATGTTGGTTTATCTTTTGTGAATAATGCTTGCATGGTGTTAGGTGACCTGTATTGTAAAACCGCTGGATTGTGAATGTATTTTCTTTCATTATTTATGTTTTTCTTTTAAAAAGATCATATGAAGAATCTACACATGATTCTTTAGAATTCTTGAGGATGCCATCTTTGAATTCGAGTCTATACCTTCATTTTCAAGATTTATATGGTCTAGGACTCTGATAAAGTAACAAGCTTCTACATGTTCACACTTAGTTGATGAATGGCGTCGGGTATAATAAAAGAAGTACATCCACTCTTCGTTTAGAACCAAACGAGAGCATGCATAATGCACCTATAGACAGGAGTTATTTAATCAGAATAACGTGTCAAAGTTTAGCACATTAAATCTTATGGCTTGAGAGAATTTCCTTTCCTTCCGATAGCAGGCCTGAATCCTTGAGGTTGTTTTTAAGTTGTGCTTATTCCAAGTATAATAGGTTCTTGTAAAATTAATTATAGATCAAAGATTTAATTGTAAAATACCTCTCTCTCAGTTCATGAGGATCTGTGGAAGGACGGGAAGAAAAACACAACTTATGTGATGTGTATTGTATTCTTCTTATGACGAATTATGCTTAATAAAGAAGACGACGAATTTTGGTGGACGTAACCCTGAGTTTGGGGTAAACCACGTATATCTGTATCTCCTTATGTTGTACTTGTGTGTCTTTCTGGTTTCTTGTGTGAGAATGTTTAATTGTTATCTGCGTGGTTTGTGTATGTAAAACTTTGTGCTGCAACCTTGTCATTTATTACTTTTAAAAAGAATATCATGGTTACCCGAACGACTTGATCTATACCCTGGAATGATTTTGATGGCTCCTTAACAATGAAGTTTTCTGTTGTGAATGATAATGTATGTGCATAAAGACATGAGTCATGAATTAATGCATAAGTAGTAAGTGATAAAATAAGGCTATAAATTGTTTTCATGGAATAATGTGAATTGTTCAGTGATAAAATAATGCTGTAAATTGTTGGGCATGAGATGATAGTGTAAGTTGTTGAATGTTTTTTTTCTAAAATGCATGTAGTGGGGATATTTTTTTGAATTTGATTAAACATGTTTTGTACGAAATGCAATGTATATCTGTTGCTATCGGGTTTGACTAGTTTTGTAGTAACAGCAGAAACAGATTTTACCCCCTCTTTCATACGTAATGGAATTAGGGTGTAAGAGGTACATTACAAAATAGATCTTGATACTAATAATTCTCACAAGCATACATAGGAAAACTAGAGAGAAGAAAAGAGATTGAATCACATGAATGAAGAGATGAATATTGGTGTGTATCCTTCCATTGAATAATGATGAATAATAGTGTACATAAATAGTACATCCCTCATAGGAAAATCTAATTGTATGGAAACAACTCATAAAGCTCAAAAAGGCTGACTTACCAAAATATGGAAAAACCCCCATAGGTGGATAAAGCATTTACTAAATCTATCAAGGACCTCATGAGTTGGAAAAAGAATGAGTGAGTTTTCAAGGAGATGGAAATAACATGCTAATCCTAGAAAATGCAGAAAAAATAAGGGAGGATGGGTTGGAAACAAAAGCTCCCAGTTTCCTAGTTGACTAGCTTTTATCTTATCCATAGAAAAGCAGAATAAAGCAGAATCTGTTGTAAAGTCCTGTATACTAATTCTGGATGGTAAAAAGGTGGTTAAGATCAACCCAGAATTGTAAATAAATCATTCCTAGGATATAGATGGCATGTATTCACTTTAAGGTGCAAGTGGATGCCGACTAATTAAGGTAGTGGGTGAATAATTAATCAAATAATGATTAATTATTTTATCCTAAGTTGCTAGCGGGTTTAATATATTCCAACACTTCAATGGGAATTTTTATAAAGAGTGCCTAGGTATTTTGGGTCATTTGTCATTAATTGAGCCACCTGCTCTGATCCCACTTTCTTGGGAGATCATGACCCCAAATGTAGAGAGGTTCCCACCTACAACAGTTGGAAGTGGGTTGAGGATGCTGCCACATGTCTTTTTTCTATCCACCCGGTCTCCTCCACCAATTTGACCAATAAGCACTCTTTTAACAGCTCTCCTAAGTTGTTGTATCCACCTTTATTTATTTATAATAAAAATATTCAGAATTACATTAAATATCCTTGACTCTGCTAAGTCATCAATTGCAACTTAGCATAAAATTTAACATATTGTCTTTAAATAAAATCAAATAAGGTAATATTATTTTTGCAAAATTGGGGCATGTGACACTCTGGGTCAGCCTACTTTAAACCAAACAAAACTATGTTAAAACTAGCTAAAATGGTGAAAAAGGAACCAAGGAAAGCAATCTTTCATTGGGATCTTGGCTTTCCATTTAAACAACCAATAAAATATGCACGGATTGCTGGATTTAATATTTTTTTAAAAGAAAAATAAATCTAATGCATGCAACCTACAGATTCTCTTTAAATTTCCATGCAAAACGGACGATTTCCTTGAACTAGATCTAGAATGCTTTATGAAACCTTTTAGGAATGAGATCTAGATTACTAGCCTTGAAATAACAGATCTATGTAATTTTTACTTCGAGACGATAGATATAAATAACGACAAATCTTGTAACAAAATAACCAGGTAAAATTTGATTTTTTGGAGGAGGAAGAGAGAGAATGAGTGCAGGAAGCCTTGAAGATCAACTGTGGAGCTTTACGGTAGAATGTCGAGGGACTATTCCTTTGAGAAATTTTTGGAGAAAGTGAGGAAAAAAACTAGATCAACACCCACTCCAAGCTAGGAACCTGCAACTTGATCCAAATACTTTCCAAACTGCTTGTGAGATCTGGTTAATACATAAACATATATTTCAGAATAGCATGCATATGAAACTATAAAACATATTGAATCTAGATATATAAACATGAATAAAAAGGAAAGAGATGGCCAATAAACTCATTAACAACCTCCTTTCCTATCAAGATCATAATAAAATTATTATCAATATTTAGCAATGGATCTACAAACAATCAGGAAATTGTGAACATAGATACAGGTTACCTCAATAAAACATGGCAATGCTCATCCACACATACAATAAAATGACATCGTCTTGCCTCCAAATCTTCTTTATTTCAAATGAACAATAATAACAGTACAATAGCAACAACACCTCAATCCCATTTCTAACTATCTTGGAAGAGGAAAACTGAGCTTTATTTATAACACTAATAGGATATCTATACAAGGGGTCGTAATTCCCAAGGAGAGAGAGACTATAGCTGCATGTGGAGTGAATTTGGGCCTAATTTGTGTCTAACTGAGCCTGATCTAAGTCTCAGTGAGTGCAACTATCAATCGGAGAGATTATCTATTTGACACCTCAACCTGTTGACTGAAGCATCCACCAAAACTCAACGAGAGAGGCCCACATGTGTGGAGGAGATAGGGAGGGTGAAAATCCCAATATTGCATGCAATAATGCACTCCCAGTTCAGCCTAGATCACCTCCTTCAATCAAGGAATTGTCATATCCAGTCAATCCCAAGTCGATGAGACTTATTTCAATCAAATCGAAGCAATTACCAATGATTTAGGATTTTGAATTTTCTCCATTATTTAATTAAATTATCAATTAAATAATCAATATTTGATTTTTATGTATTTTTGACCTGAGTGATTGACAAATCACTCAAAACTTAGAAAAAGTGGGTCTATGGGTTTACATGGTGCTCTGAGCTTGAAAATGAGCAACTCCATGACTGAAATGGATTTTTGAGCCCACTTTTATTACAAAACCAATTTTTCCAATTAGACTATTAAAAAATAGCCTGAGTTTTGTGGAAAAAAAAATTTAAAAAAAAAAAATTTAAAAAATTAAAAACCTAGGGGGACTTAGACATGTTCATATGAATCGATCATGATGCCTAGCATGTTTATACATTGACACATAGACTCTGATAACCTCGTAGGCCTAAATTCCAACCCGACCACCCCAACTTTGGAGGTATTGAGTGAAAAATTCATAAATTAACAATTGTTTATTCAACAACCAATAATAACCAGGGGAAAAAACACCCTAGGCTGATTGGATTGACAAATAAAATCTAAGAGACTGAGACTTTAACATCCCCCTGAATACTAAAGAATAACTTTAGTATAAAAATGAGGTAAGTTATGATGCTTTCAAGGAGTTTCTTATATAACATGTCAACTTATGTCTTTCTCTAGAATAAATAAAACCATTTGGTGTGACATTATCCTTAGCATCTATTCATATAGTTACTTATACATTTAATAACTTACGCTCAATTCATTAGTTTCAAAACTAGGTATAGTTAAGTAATGATTAGGTCCTTTCACCCTTCAATGGATGTCACATCCCCATTCAACCCTCAATGCCAATATATATATATTGGCTAGCTGATTATAACGCAACGCCATAATTTTAAGCCCATATCAAAACATCTTTACGTCCCTTCCCCATAAACATGACAACAACGTAGAAAAATACCAATGGCTTATGCTTAGTAAAGCAGTTAATTCTACCACATATATTGGAGTGTCATTCCTTTATCATCTTGGAACTGAACCTATGCAATTAATGTACCCACATCAATATAATTATAATAACTCACCAGGTCCCTTTGCATAATAATTCCCTAGCAGTAATGTAGTGAACACCCAAAAACACATATTAAAACCAGGTTATAAAAGTCCTTGGATAGCATTTCTCATCAAAGACCAATTGTACCTTGCATACGAGGACATGAACTGGTGTTGTCTTACCAACGTTTTCGGATTGCTTCTTGAGGTATACCTGCATCTTTGTTAATACAATTATTTCCATTCACAATCTAAGGAAACACCTTTATTATACATTTATTTTCTACCAATCCTTTGGGATATTTGCTCTCTTTTAAAGCTTTAGCTTGCAACTATAGCATGATGTAATGGTAATGCATCATGACTTTTATTACCATTGTAATATACCTGTTATACCTGAATTCCATCATGTGTGAAAAAAGGGGTAAAGGTATTTGTTTTGTTGTTACTACAAAAATGAAAGAAGCCTGTTAGCGGCAGATTTACATGACACTTCAAAAGAACATGTCCATTCCAAATTTCCTTGACCATATTTCAATATTTTATGGACTTGCGACTAATAGAAGGGTCTCTTAATTAATTCAACCCACTCTTTCATTAATTGGTATTTATCCATAGATTTGGCTATCATGATGATGAGTTATAGATCTACCATATTTAAGAAAATGAATCTGTTAAATAACTAATCATTATTTAAATCTAACTAAGGAAACATAAGAGCATAACTAGACATTCTTCCCTTAATAATATATTATCTGATTGATACATTATCATTTGTAACTTAAGTGGTGTAGTCACCATGAATTCATTCTTAAGATGTCTTTGCAGGAATTCTATGATATAGACAATTCATTGAGGGGACCATATACTTCCTTGATTTTTCCTTCCAAGAAATAAATCGATTGTCAAGATGCAGAACAATTTTATAAGCACATAATTAATACAAGGGAAAATGCAATATTTGCACACGAGAACAAAAGACACCCATGTACGTGGTTCACCCATCTCCGGGGTTACGTCCACAAAATGGTAAATTCCTGTGGCATTTTATCATTTAAAAGGTTACAATCAGCAACGTTGATGTTGCCATACTTCCTTCCATTTATCTTGTAGACTCTCTCGCTGAGAGCATCTCTATCATAAGGCCAAAAAATTATTGGTATTCCCAACATAATACAAAATAGAGTTCATAATCAAGATTCTCAACTCGACTCAAGCCGTAAACCTTCCTTTACTTTTACTATTTAATTTACAACCAGTGACTATCCTATTAGGGCTAGGATGGTGCCTCCCCTGGTTAGTGCATCAAGGATCAACTTATACTTGTTAAATCATTAGTTCGGAACTATAGCAAATGGTTGACCTTTCTTTCCAAATACTATATAAGTATTCTATATGTTTCAAATGAACCCCAATATCTTAAACTAGATATCGTAAGCTATTAGTAGCATTTATAATTTCTACCCCAAGCACACCGCTAGAAAAGGAAGGTAGAATTTTAGTCATACACATGAAATCTATATCTATACAATGCCAAATATGGGTTCTAAAGAAGGAACAATCCTTACCTTTCTACGACCTGCAAGCATAAGGAAATTCTATATATCTGACTTTCGATAACCTGGATTAATGAATCTAACCCCAATTTAAAGTTCTATTATTCGTGATTTTTAAACTAAACAATCAAACAATCTTGTTGTGCCCTCACACTAAGACCCATCCATAGATAACACTATATCCATTTAGGAGAAGTAAAGGTTTACTTATACTATACCCAACATGCTCAGTCCATAACAAAAGATAAGTCAGTCGCTTTTCTTAGCTAAACAAAAATCTCTCACTGGATCCCAATCCCCTTGCTCCTACCCTTAAAAACCATTCAAAGAAACCTCGCCATGACCATCTCGAGAAGGTGCACTAATTAAGGTAGTCCACGAAACCAGATTTAAGCTCTAGCATACATTGCATGCAACGCCTGTGCGGTGACATTTTTCATACAAGTTAACAAAGGAATTTCCAAACAAACATATCAGACTCAACTCTAAAATTTGATACCTTTAATGAACCTGTTTACCATCTCAGCAAAACCTATGCAAGCGAAAAAGTTGGGTTTGGTATTTTCTCTATGGACTCTGAGAAGACCCATGTTGGACATACTTAGCACTCAACGAGGTCTAAGACACCAACCTCTTTTGGCATTCTTCTTAACACTACGTGCATCCTCCAAATAACCACATTTGGTATATAATTGAGGAGCTCATTGTTTATAATGATGCTCTTTTCAATCCCATTCTCAATGGTTTGGGCATGGATTTGTTGGCCATCATCAAGAGATGGAGGAGAAGGTAAGAGATATCAGGGTTTATCTTTGAAAACCTATAATATACAATGCTGATTCTTACAATATGATTCATATTGTTAATCTGCTACATAGGAGGAAAAACCCTACTAGCTTTGTTGGTACCAAGACGCTCAGTAGACAAACGTTGGCTTTGAAGGGTATCGGATTATTTTTTTAACAAAAATACGAAGACTTGTGGGGTTCCAAGGTTTGTTTTGGCCGGAGAAAAATGACACAAAAGAAAAGAGAGATGAAGCTTCTGCTTCGTGCCTAACGTCCTCGTTGGTCATGCTCTACGTTTTCTCTTAGCTCGCTTAACGTCCAGATCAAAAAGGAATCAGTAATAACCGCATTCGGATCTGGTTCAGAAATTGTAACTATCTAATACCGAAGTTCAGATCTCAATCTAACTCACTTCAACACACACAAAAAATAATACAAATCTATTATCCAAGTTAACAAAACCGATAGTGGTTGAAAATGCAGACCAGGGCACCCTTCCCTATGGTCTTACCCTACTTCATAAAAATAAAGCACAATCTACAGGAAGGCATACCAGCAATGGATCTATAAAACTTCACTTTACAGGAGAGACCCGAACTTGGGTGGAAAGAACGCTGGTCAGAATGAATCCCACCATCTGAAAGCAGAGGTAGAGGAATCCCTCCTTACACCTAGAAGTATGTTTCCCTTTCTTTCACCCCATCTATTATTAAAAATAGGGCCACTATTTAAGCGAGCGTTTAGACACTAAAATGGTCACGACTATCCAGGTTAGTGGTCATTATTCCCTTTCTGAACCTCTCCTTAATTCATGCCAAGATCAAGGCACAAATTCAAGCGATTGTTTTAGCCATTAAATGGCTACGATTGTCAAGGTTCCTGGAGGATTTATTTTCCCCCATTCAAGCTGAACATCTTCTTTAATTAAGTGAAGGTTAAATCATGGAAAAGAAAGAGGATCTTAATTAAAAATTCAGGCTTTTAGCTCAAAGAATTAATCTTTCTTTTTCCTATTATTTGAAGCCTTTTACTCGTATAGAGTTCCCCTATATGAAACTCCTTTCATATAATTATGTGTATATATATATATTCATTTTCCCACATATATTTATTTTATTTTCCTTTATTACATGAAGCCTTTCACTCCTATAAAGTTCCCCTATATGAAACTCTTTTCATATAAGTATATATATTCATTTTCCCACATATATTTATTATTTGATGTCGTAATGACTCTAAGGTAAGACATCATGTCTCCCTCGAAATGGATCATAAAGATCATTATTTTGTTAACCAAAGTACCTAGTCTCTCTATTAGTTACGTTATCATAGGTTGATAGCTTAGGCTTTTTGGGTCGTCAAGGGAGTTGTTGATCTTTTCTCGATTCCTGAGGCTCGACTAAATGTTTTACCCTTTCCTTGGTGGAATTCTTCCACCATCATCGTTTTAGTTGCACATATGTTATCACACACACACACACACACACACACACACACACACACACACACACATATATATATATATATATATATATATGTTTTTCCCCTAGTGGATTCAGTTATCTTTCAATTAAGGTGCGTCCAGGACGTTAGTCTCCTAAGTTTACTACTTAGACAATTAATATACATATAGGTCTCATTTTTTATGGGGCCTTGGCCTTGAGCTCCTCACCAGAAGAAAAAAACAATAACATTAGAATTTACAAAATATCTAGGGTTCTTGTGAGAGGGATGTTACATCCGCTCCCCCTTAAAAATAGCATCGTCCTCGGTGTTCTTGTTTTCAATCAAATTCCTACTTCCATTCTATCATATTTTCTTTTCCTCGTCCTCTTCATCCTGATCCGTTGCGATCTTTTCGTATCTTCTCGAGTGGCTATCATCCCAATCCTGCAGTTTTCCTGCAACAAGTTCAGGTCTAGCACAATTTTATTCAGTACATCACGCACAAAATTATAATTCAAAACATAAGCATTGATTCTTTTGCATTGCAACAATCTGCAATTTTTTTCTAGTGTTCATTGGTGCCATAATAGCCAATCATTTTCATAATGCAATTTATTCATTAATAAAACATGATTACTATCCTTTTACCGTTGGTTTTTATTGCCAACCTTTGGACAGTTAGGTCGTCCTCTTACCTGAGGAACCATTTCTTCACGTTGCACATTTAAGCAATGTAACAATCTCTTGAAAATTCATTTAACATGTTTTTAACCACTTATACTATGAAACGAGAACTTTATACTAAGAACGAGAACTCTAGGGATAAAAAGGACGATTTTTGCAAAAAAAACACCAAAAACACCCCCAAATAGAAAAGTGTTGATACCAGTATACATGTTTTTTTTTTCGGGGTTACAAATAGAGCCATGGCCTAAACATCCCATACTGTTGTTTACAAACACTTTAAAATCAACCCCTAAATTGGACAAAGTTTTTTTCTCCAAAAGATAAATTTCAACTTTTTTGAAACTTGCATATTAAACAAACAAAAATATTTCATAAATAATTTCACCACTCTAACCATAAAAAATCAAAGAAATTATGATGTGTTTCATAATGAAATTATATATTAGAACATACAATAACAAATGATTCATATAAATATTCAAAATCTCCTTCAGAGTTTCAATTACAAATGGCTCCTTTGCCGTCGCCTTCAGAGTTTCATATAAATATTCAAAATATCTATCTCGCTTCCCCTCCACCTCCCCCTTCCACCTCCTTCGTCGTCGCATTAAGGGGAGCGCCGCTCCCTTGGGTGCCAAAGGGTTGCTCCTCACTCGCGATGCAATTATCAAATCATGTTGCCAATGAGGGACGACCCTTTGGCTCCAAAGGGAGCTACGCTCCCCTTAATGCGACAAGAGAGAAGGTGGACAAGGGAGGCAGACGGGGAGGATGGTGGAGGGGAGTGGAGCGGGAGGAGGGGGATGAAGGGAGGATGGAGGAGGTGGAGGGAGCGTGGGGCGTCTCCTAGGAAAACCCACGATGACTTAGTAAATAAAAATAATTTATATTATATTGTTTTATCTACTAGTACAATCACAAGTATAAAATATATAATTTTATTTCTATTATTCATACCATATTGTTAGAGTTAATATAAACACAAAACAAATACTATTTAATCATCAATAAATAAATAAAACTAAGAATTCTTGTTATACAAATAATAATATTATTATATTCTCTAAATAATTAACTTATTAATAATATTGTTTTATTTTATTATCTTCACAAAACAAAATTATCTTTTTATTTTATTATCTTGACAAAACAAAAATATTATTTTAATTTAAGTAAATGCGTGTAAACATAATTATTTAAAATAATAGTATTATTTTATTATCTAAATGTGTAACTTACTAACAATATTATTTTATTTTATTATTTTGACAAAACAAAACTATTGTTTTATTTTATTTAATGGGAAAAACAAGAATATTGATTTATTTTATTCTCCAAACAAAAACAAGAATAACTTATCCATGATAAAAATATATCCTTATTTTTTATAATATTATTAAAAATGCAATTTAATGAGTTAAGTCAAATGAATAGGTTAGATTAAATGAATGAGTGAATTACATTGGAATTTTTTTATTAAAAATGCAAAATTCATTAAACATTTTTAAATAAATAAATTGAAAATTATCTACAATTTATACCATAAATTGAAAATTATTAAAATTTATACTATTATTTTACTTTTAAATGGTGGTAGCAGAAGAGTAAAGTGAACTAGTCGATTAGTTTTTACCCAAGTAACGGCATTTGGAGGTTACTGTTATGAGATTCCATGTGAAGAAAGCAATGGTGAGAAACACTATAGTAATTATGGATACCATATTTCTAACCATTAAATGCCTCTAAAGGCAACTCGGCTCTATGATGTAGAACTAGGCACTTCAATGGAATAAATGACTGAGTTCAATAAGCTGGACAGCGAGGCGTATATATTAGCAAGGCAGTCTTGTGTACCTTAATGCTATGCTCAATTGGCTTTGTAATTCTCTGAAGCTTCATGTGAGCTTCCCTGACGCATTAAAATTCGTTGATTTTTGATCGAATTTGAAGTTAAAACACTGCGCATTACAAGTGAATATTTATTTAAAGGAAGCTCAACAACACCGACTGGCTCAAATCAACGAGCTTGATTAATTTAGAAAAACTGCCATTCAACCAACTACCTTGGTACAACAGTAGCGAGTGAAATGGCATTACAAGTTCATCAAGACGAAGAAGTTCCACGAAGGAGACTGGGCTATTTTCTTTTACTCTTGGTATAACGCTTTTAAAGGGAAGCTTCGCATTTGATGGATGGGACCTTATGAGACAACAATGGGGAAATAAAGATACGAACCATTGATGATGATAAGACTACACTGACGGTCAATGGCCATCGACTTCGGTTGTACAAGAAGCCCCTATCAAAGGAAGAATTCATCAAAGAGATAGTTCATCATTCCCAACTTGATCTTTTCACTTGAGGAACAAGGCCATGGGATAGATATACCGGGTTGATTGATCTAAACAACCTACCTGAATAAATCAAGGAGATCAAGTTCCAATACATCCCGACATTAGGGTCGGAGCTCAGGTGAAGATATAACAGGGCGGTCACTTCCCACATGATCGGGTACATCGAAAGAATGAGTACGTGGAAAGATTGAGCAACACTTGCATGAAATCACCCGGTTGAATATTGGAGCATTCAACCTTCCCCATGAGTTGGAGGTCAAGTTTTTAATTGAGCTTGCCAGGATCAGTCCAAATAGAGAGCGTGGAAAAAGAGACATAAATACTTTGACTTGGACAGCGAATAGTTGAGAAGTGGGCGTTCGCTTGCCCCATGAGTGTTCTACGGAGGTGAGCAATTTGATTGAGCATGACCTTGACATTCCGCTGGAGTAGGTGGAAGATTAGTCAGGAATCGACAACATTAGGAGGACCGGGAGAGTATCGGTTCGTCAGAGTTATCGTATCATCGTCAGAGGGAGGTCTCATTTCGTTAGAGCATTGGACCTACCATCTTGGTGGAATTGCTCGGGTTAGGAAGAGGATTTTACCTACCTATTTACTTACAAGGTCAAAATAGTATAAATCAGTAAGGAGTAGGAGGTAGTAAGTTGAAAGTATAAGGACGGGCTAAAGTAAGTCTAAGTCTGTCGAAGGTAGGATTGGCGTCGTTGCTTGCCATCACCTTATAAACGATAGAAACGATCGCTACCATCTTGCACTCAATTTTGAGGACCTAGACAACTATCTAGCATGTGTAAATGAATGGCGGCTACCTATCATTCTAGACCAAGGCTCAAGCCAAGGAAATCTGATGTCATCTCAGCATAAAGTTACCGGTTGGGGGTATGTGCTGTTGGGTATTGTCAAGCGGAGATCAATGTCTTGAGAACCATCAATTGGCACCTCTTGCCCACCTAGGTAATGATGACTGTTGGATCAACTTTTTGGAACCTATACCTCTTTCTTGGCATTGAAAAAAGACGTATAGCATTAGATCGATCAGCAATCAAAGAATTGATCCTTCCAGGCTATAGGTAACCGTCCTGGCCCATGTTCATTAGGAAGAAAATATATTGAAGTGACATGTATTATGTCTCTGACCCCTCGAAAGAAGCAATATTATTTAACGAAAGCAATGACCGATTCTATTTTTTCTATAACGAGTATCCAATTCAAGTATATCACATTCCAACCGAGCATCCCGCTAGAACTGCTGCCCCCCTGGCTTGAGAGGAAGGAACAACGTTGCATTCAATCGGCGCAGCGAGTTTCCTATAGAACAAATTGAGTTCTTTAACCCAAATGGAGTTCTTTAACCCAAATTGAGTTTTTTCAACCGCAAGAGCTAAAAAAAGTTTGCTGCCCTTCCACCCTCCGCCTCCCCCTTCCACCTCCTCTGCGGTTGCAATAAGGGAGCACCGCCCCTTGGAAGCCAACAAGCTGCCAGTAAAGGGCGGTTCATTGGCTCCCAAGGAATGGTGCTCCCTTATTGCAACCACAGAGGAGGTGGAAGGGGGAGGCGGAGGGTGGAGTGGAGCTTCACTATCATTATCCTATGTTATAACTTAAATGATATCCTTTGTTACAATCTAACACATTGAAATGTTTTTCCAAATAGATGAAGTTTGTAATATAATCTAGGGTTGCTCCCATTTTTTCAATTTTTGGAAGCTATTTATCTGCCATTACAAACCAAAGGACTGTAGCATTGTGGGTCTTGAAATTTTAGAAGCCTCATACTCACCTCCTCTACTATTGCAATAAGGGAGCGGGAGCGCCACTCCTTGGGAGCCAACAAGCCGCCCTTTACTGGCGCACTTCTCAGAATCTTGCCGCCACTAAAGGGAGGCTCGTTGGCTCCCAACTGAGAATCATGCCGCTAGTAAAGGGCAGCTCGTTGCCTCCCAAGGAGCGGAGCTCCCTTATTGCAACAATGAAGGGAGTGGAAGGGGGACGCAGAGGGTGGAGTGAAGCTTCACTATCATTATCCTGTGTTATAATTTAAATTATATCATGTGTTAGATTGTAACACAGGAGCTAAAATTTAGTGTTGTTTGTACATGCCAATAGTGCGGAACATATGCTTGATGTGCTCGCTCATCTCAGTGGAGTAGTTGTAGTAGTTGTGCTATAAATTTGATCTATTTTCAAAAGAAACCACCAACGATTTTTCCGATTTCATATTTTGTATATGATGGTTGTCCAACTCTCAACTCTCAATATTCCTTACTGATTACAATGGCTTGAAGGGAATTTTATTGTCCTTTATGTTTGTTCTAATGCTTCGTAGTCCAGTAATTTCCCTGAAGGTTTTGGCTTCAGGAGACAAAAACCATTTTTGTTTTTATTAAACTCTTAAGATAAATTTATCAAAATATGTATTACAACTTCTGCCAATGTTTACAGATCCGGTGCAAAGACTTAATATCCAGATGAACATTTCGAATCTGCTACAGGATATCAAACTGAGGATGGGATGTCCTTTATTATGAACAAATAATCTTTAGAAGGAACCGAGCTGCAAGGAATTAGCATCGGATGGGTAAAATAGCTGGATCAAGATAATAAAATAAAATAAATCTTGATGAAATCTTGAAAGACTAAATAGAAAATGAGATGATAGATAAGCATTTTTTAATGGAACAAAACGCCCAGGGTCTAATAGAAAATACGCCGGATCTTGTAGAAAAAACCCTGGGTCTCATAATAAAACAAAACCTACAACAGAAAGAAATAAACCTAATACTATGCGTCTACCACCATACACAAATAAAATTAATACTGCGCACCAAAATAAAAAGCTCTACACAAAATATGGGCATATTTTTAGAAGTGGACCATACCAGAGAGGATTGCATCATATACACCGTATAGAACAACGATTTCATCCACAAAGAGTAGAAAGACCTGCACAATTTCACCCAGAGGAATACCAATTAATCATTGGATGCACCCAACCAACAAACAGACTAAATGATGACAGATATTAAAGCCAATAATAATAACAAGCTTTCAAGAAATATGAAGTAAACTCATGAGTTGAATTTCGAAATGCCTGCTCGGCCTGGTTCCGATTCCATTATAAAGGATACTTCCATTCTTTCATAAATTCGCATTTGTATTTTTTCTATTATCATACAACGAATAATCATGCTTTGAAATGTTTTTTTGGATTTTTTTATCGATAACGGTTCTTATCTACAACGGTTACTTATGATTTGAAATGCTTTTATAGATTTGAAATGCTTTTTCAATTCCTTTGTTCGTTTCGATGCTTTTGTCGTCTTCCATTATATTTAGAATTGGAGAAGATTCCTTTTTTTTTCCAGGTTGGATTAGCTTGTAGTTGATTGATGTTTGCCACAATGGATTAGCGTGTAGTTGATGTTATAAACATGATTAGCATGATAAGCTTGTTAACATGATTAGCCACGTTGGATTAGCGTGTACCTGTCAAGGGTTTTCATTATGGCGGTTGGGTCAGCTTGCATCTTTTAATAACTTGAGACTTAAAAACTTAAATGTAAAGTGATTTTTCTCTCTCATTAAAGACCTTTCTCTTCCATTAAAGACCACTGGTTATTGATTCTTGCTATGACAATAAAAATGAGAAGGTCACATCACCTTGTAGGTGATATTATAAACATGATTAGCATGATAAGCTTGATAAGCTTGTTAACATGATTAGCCACATTGGATTAGCGTGTAGCTGATAAGGGTTTTGATTACAGTGGCTAGGCCATCTTCCATCTTTTAATAACTTAAGACTTAAAAACTTAAATGTCAACTGATTTTTCTCTCCAATTAAACACCACCAGTTATTGATTCGTACGATGACAATAAAGATGAGAAGGTCACATCACCAAATGAATAAGTCAACATGGAGCTCTCCTTTGAATAAGGTAGTGAAATAAATAGAGGCCACGTTCTCTTAGTTCACTCCATTGGAATATATCCATTTTATTACGTAAGAGTTGAGTGTGGAATGTTATGAGTATTTCTATGTTAATAATTTTTTTAATAATATCAAAATAACATAATTTTTTAATAACCTATTGAAATAAATAGAGGTCAGGTCAGTATTGTAGACATTGTATTTTAGTGTGTTGTTTTTTTTTTGGAATTGATCGATTTTATTGAGTAAAAGTTGAGTGTTGGTGTTGAGTGTTACGAGATTTTATATGTTAATTATGTCAATGTTTAGGTAGGTATATTAATTTTTTTATAGTATTTTAATATTTTTATAGTTTTTTAAGTAGAATTATAGTATTTTTATATTTTTATATTATTTGTAAGTGGAATTTATAGTATTTGTATTTTAATAATATTGACTCTCTTTCACAGGGGCTTCACTTGTTTACCAATATCCTATCATGTTAGTTCATATTGTGGGTTTTAAAATTATAAAAAATCAAACCAATATATTGCAGGTATTGGGGGGATGAGGGGTTTAAGGTGGGGGTGGGTAGGGTGGTTTATAAGGATTGAGGTATAAAAAGGGGTGGGGAGGAAGTTTTAAGTATTGGGAGGGGGTTTCAACAAAAAGAGTTTGGGTCAATATCTCTCAAAATTAAGGGTATTCTTTAATATCCCACGATCGCACGTGCTATGTTGGAGGTTCACTAAGAGAAGTCCCCATGTTTTCTTTTAACTTCTTACTTAATTATATTTTTCAACCTTATCTAATTTCCTATTTTACTTAGTACATTCATGTTTAAAGAATATTGAATACACATTAAGGATATATAAATATTTAGATAAACAACTTGGTAATTCATTTTTGTTTTTATTCCAGGCTAATCCATTAAAAGGGCGAAGCAACATGACTTATGGCACGTGCTATACCACTCTTAACTTTAGATTGAATTCCCAAAATATACATCCTCAAGGATAAATGGAGCCATAATTAGCAATTGATTTCCATGTGTTCATCATTCCTGGATTAAAAGCATAATATTTATGATTTGGAAACATCCTGTTCAATCTCTAGCTAAGTCTGTGAGTCATAAAGAGCCGGGACCAACCAGTGGTTTGTTTACTTTCCTATTCCATCCATTCGTATAGGGTTTCTCTGGTTCGAAAGTAAAAAGAAAAAGGAGAAGAAAGAGATTATTAAATTATGTTATGCCAAATTTATTTTGACTCTTTACACTTAGAGTCTTTATATTACTACACATTCACGAACACTACAACCTACTACACACTTACAAGATAGCAGCTACATTCTAACAGGAAACACACCACCATCACTATAAAAATAAGTACAACCATAGGAGCCACCCGTAGATCTAGGACATTAACCAGGTAAACACATCGCCGGTTACCCCTCATCATGTCAGTTACCCCATTAATCCACAAGCTTGCGTTTCATAGAGCAGTACTCAAACCCAATGTGTACCCTTACCCCTCATCATGTCAGTTACCCCATTAATCCACAAGCTTGCTTTTCATAGAGCACTACTCAAACCCAATGTGTACCCTCATCACCCTGCTTAAACCTATGTATCCTCGGCTTAGCATGTCCACTCTCACCATTGGGAATTGATATTGTGAACCAAGGGCGTTTTTAATTATATTTTCTTTTTTTTGGAATTAATTGTTGTAGTTTTAGCAATTGATATTGTGGACTCGTTGCATCTATGGAAACCTACTAACCATTATCTAAGGGCTACAACCACTCAAGATTATATATTTGGTTCTGAAATAATTGGCTTTATAGTTTGAGTGGGCCAAATTGTTTAGCAGGGTATACGATATAAGATTATATATTTGGTTTGGAAATAATTGGCTTTATAGTTTGAGTGGGCCAAATTGTTTAGAAGGGTATACGATATAAGAGCTAGATCTCAGAACCCGCAACTATAATTTTATAATTGGATTATAATTAGCATATATTCATTTTAAAAAGCGATCCATTTTAAAAATTATGGGGTGTAGTGTTTAAATATTCATGATGTTATATATGGGTCAAAATTGTATCTATCCATTGTGTTTATTAAATGGATTGTGCAAAGTTCAAATAGGTTTTGTGGAAGGATAATGAAATATATAGAATGACTATATATACATGAGATTCACACCAAAGTCAATGATTCTGAGAATCACACCGCTAGTGAGGGGCGGCCCTTTGGCGCCCAAGGGAGCGACATTCCTCTTGATGTGATGACAGAGGAGGTGGAAGGGGGAGGTGGAGGGGGAGGAAGGTGGACGGTGAGGGAGGCAGAGGTCGAGGAGGATTTAAGGGGGGGATTAAGGTGGTTTAGTTTTTTAAAGAAAATGTTAAATTCAACAACTTTTTGATAAGATATATTAGTATTGTTTTGACTTTTAGACTTTATATTAGAAATAAAATTTCTATATATATATTGTTTTTAATATGTTATTTACAAATATATGGTATATTTTTTTGTGAATTTATGTGAACCATAACATTTTGGAATATAGTATGAAATAGTATCATTTTTATACAACAATTCTATGAAAATCCGTTGAAAATGGTTGTAAATGTCTTTATTTTCTAGAATTTCTTAGAATTTTGTCAATAAAAAAGTCTTATTTTTCCTATAATAATGTCTTATTTTAAAGAAAAAATTGCAAACTGTATATGTTTCTCAATATAATTTGCTTCTAAATGTATGTTATTTTGTTAAATGTCTAAAAAACACACTTGAAAATAGAAAGTAATAATATTTTACAACAAAGATGATTCAAATGCCCAAAAAAATTCCTTATAATGAAAATGGGTGATACTAGTATCAACCCTTTTTTAAATGAAGGTAAAAATACCTACTAAAATTAGGAGAGAAAAAAATGAGAACCGTGTCGAGTTCTCATTTCATAGTATAAGTGGTTTTTTATGTTTTTTATGTTTTCCAAACTCCTTTTGAGTTCCTTTTTCCGTTCTTTTGTGGACTTACAATAATTCTCAGGTTACTCTCCTCAATGACATCAAACAGTATCCTATCTTTCCAGATGTCCAATTTTTTTCCTAGGTCTTTTGCCACACCATATTCCTAACACCAATGTGCTCACACAGCAATCGCTTTCCTCACAACATGGTGCTCCTGTAGCATATATTCCTAACACCAGTGTGCTCACACGGCAATCACTTGCCTAACACCATGGTGCTCCCATAGCATCTAAAAAAAATTTCATTGTTCGTGTTAGTATAAATTTTAACCTTGATTATTGCAACGCATACTCATAGGTGCTTACATGAATTTATTGTCATTGTTTTGATTGTAGCAATGGTCATAATCTCGGTGAAGTCTCATTATCTACGGCATCAGATCTGATTGATAGTGTTCCTGGCATATCCGACCATGTTAGCGTGTTACTTATTTTCAATATCAGTATCTTTGGATAATCAAATCCATACAAGCTCTTAAAAAAAATGCCAATCTCAATATGTCCCAAGCAAAAACAATGTTATCAAATTCTTGATGGCTTAAATAATAAGACTACCAAAAAGATCCTTCAATCTAGCACTAGAATCAATTCTAGGGTTCTTACTGGACTCTACAAATAGACATGTGATATCAATTAGTATCCATTTCAACAATTAGTCTATTTGGCTACTAGATCAATACCCGAAATGAAAATACCATCCATGAGCTAATCAAAACATAGGATAGTTCAAAAACTCTAATCCAAGCACAAGGAACCATTTATAGAACATTCACCAATAGGAACATGCTTCTAAGAATTCATTTATTTAACAATTATGAAGCTCGTACTTGTAACTATACAAAGAATTTTCGGTATGTATAACATCATTCACTAATATCAAGAAATAAATTCGCCAATCTATTTCAATGGTCAATAGAACATTATTCCTAACATAAAGAGATAGTGTTTAACTCATATTTATATATGTCACTTTAGTGAACAAGCAATAGGTTTAAAATACAAAACTTCAATACCCCTATTAATGGATTTATAACCACAAAATCATTAACAGCTTTCAATCCTTCATTTTACTACCATGTCAAGAAATGTGTCATCCTTCTTTAAGCATCAAATCAGATCCTTAATATTCAAATTGCATAAGAGGAGACTAGGTGTCAAAGGAAAATCCACCAAAGATAAGATCTCAATTAGTATAATTTCAACATTCAACTAAAAAACAAATTTAGAGTCGATGCCTATGTAATCGATTTAATTTGGAAAATAAGGATTTCAATCTTGATATTCAGCTAATAGGTCAATGCATTACACATATGAGTAGCAATCCAAATTTTAAAAATAGGCAATTAACTCAGATCTCAAGAAAATGATACCAATGTTAAGTGCAAATTTGTTGGAGGACTGATGGCATTCACTTTCAAGATTCATATACGTGATGATTTAGCTAACAAAAGCAATTATTTAACACTGATAAGGTCCAAAGAGATTACACATGAAACAAGCCTTTCAGGTTAACATATGCCTAGTTTCAGATGTAAGACATGGTTGTCATGAAACCACCCAAAATGTTACGATGAGTAAATCATCCATAATGTTACGATGAGTAGATCAAGTAACCAATGATGATGTGAGTAACCTACGCCATGATACTTGCATTTCATCAAATTATTTAACTAGAATATTAGGATTGTGGAGTAATTGCAAATATAAGACCACAGAGAATGTGACTCATTAAGTCTTTGGGTAATTAGGTAACCCTTTAATGCTACTTTTTTAACAACACACTCCCCCATTATTATTATAGTAGAAGGTACTGTCACGAACGAGGAGTTTGTCTAAGAAGACACTTATACCTCATCAAAAATCTAATTGTGCAGTTTAAAATAAAAATGAAAACCATCATATTAACCATTCATAAATCCTTTCGAAAGAAAATAAAGGAAATAACCAGATACCTATGTACTTGTGTCGTTGGCTAAACATGGAAGTGGAAAAGAAGTAATGACCGTATTATGTGATTTGAGGAGATTTTCCTCCTTCTCTTCCACAACTACGAGGTCAATATACATTTGCATTTTATACAACCTAAGGTACCTGGATTTTCCGAACAACGTGAACTTTTTGACCTTTTTTTATCATAGAGAAAAAATTCAATCATTAGTTAAAAAAAAAATATGCGTAATCATTTTAATCCCAATAGGCTCGAGCGCTCAACTCTCACTTTGATACCATATGTAACATCCCCGTGAATACTAAAGAATAACTTTAGTATAAAAATAGGGTAAGTTATGTTGCTTTTGAGGAGGTTCTTTTATAACATGTCAACTTATGTCTTTCTCTGGAATAAATAAAACCATTTAGTGTGACATTATCCTTAGCATCTATTCATATAGTTACTTATACATTTAATAACTTACGCTCAATTCATTAGTTTCAAAACCAGGTATAGCTAAGTAATGACTGAGTCCTTTCTCCCTTCAATGGATGTCACATCCCCATTTAACCCTCAATGCCAATATATATATTGGCTAACTGATTATAATGCAATGCCATAATTTTAATCCCATATCAAAACGTCTTTACGTCCCTTCCGCATAAACATGACAGCAACATAGAAATATACCAATGGCTTATGCTTAGTAAAGCAATTAATTCTAGCACTTATATTGGAGTGTCATTCCTTTATCATCTTCGAACTGAACCTATGCAACTAATGTCCCCACATCAATATAATTATATTAACTAACCAGGTCCCTTTGCATAATAATTCCCTGGCAGTAATGTAGTGAACACCCAAAAACACATATTAAAACCAGGTTATAAAAGTCCTTGGATATCGTTTCTCATCAAAGGACAATTGTACCTTGCATACGAGCACATGAACTGGTGTTGTATTACCAACGTTTTTGGATTGCTTCTTGAGGTATACTAGGAGCTTTGTTAATACATTTATTTCCATTCACAATCTAAGGAAACACCCTTATTACACATTTATTTTCTACCAATCCTTTGGGATATTTGCTCGCTTTTAAAGCTTTAGCTTGCAACTATAGCATGACATACTGGTAATGCATCATGACTTTTATTACCATTGTAATATACCTGTTGTACCTGAATGACATCATGTGTGAACAAAGGGGTAAAGGTATTTGTTTTGCTGTTACTACAAAAATGAAAGAATCCTGTGAGCGACAGATTTACATGACACTTCAAAAGAACATGTCCATTCCAAGTTTCCTTGACCATATTTTAATATTTTATGGCCTTGCGACTAATAGAAGGGTCTCTTAAGTAATTCAACCCACTCTTTCATTCATTGGTATTTATCCATAGATTTGGCTATCATCATGATGAGTTATAGATCTACCATCTTTAAACAAATGAATATGTTAAAGAACTAATCATTATTTAAATCTAACCAAGGAAACATAAGAGCATAACTAGACATTCTTCCCTTAATACTATATTAACCGATTGATACATTATCATTTGTAACTTAAGTGGTGTAGTCACCATGCATTCATTCTTAAGATGAATTTGCAGCTATTCTACGATACAGACAATTCATTGAGGGGACCATATACTTCCTTGATTTTTCCTTCCAAGAAATAAATCGATCGTCAAGATGCAGAACACAGTTATAAGCACATAATTAATACAAGGGAAAATGCAATATTTGGACATGAGAACAAAATACACCCATGTACATGGTTCACCCATATCCGGGGTTACGTACACAAAATGGTCACTTCCGGTGACATTTTATCATTTAAAAGGTTACAATAAGCAACACTGATGTTGCCATACTTCCTTCCATTTATCTTGCAAAATCTCTCACTGAAAGCATCTCTAGCGTAAGGCCAGAAAATTATTGGTATTCCCAACATAATACAAAACAGAGTTCATAATCAAGATTCTCAACTCGACTCAAGCCTTAAACCTTCCTTTGCTTTTATTGTTTAATTTAGAACCAGTGACTATCCTATTAGGGCTAGGACGGTGCCTCCCCTAGTTAGTGGATCAAGGATCAACTTGTACTCCTTAAATCATTAGTTCGGAAGTATAGCAAGTGGTTGACCTTTCTTTCCAAATACTACTTAAGTATTCTTTATGTTTCAAATGAACCCCAATATCTTAAATTAGATATCGTAAGTTGTTAGTAGCATTTGTAATTTCTACCCCAACCACACCGCTAGAAAAGGAAGGTATAATTTTAGTCATAGAGATGAAATCTATATCTATACGATGCCAGATATGGGTTCCAAATAAGGAACAATCCTTACCTTTCTACCACCTACAAGCATCAGGAAATTCTATATATATGACTTTCGATAACCTGGACTAATGAATCTAACCACAATTTAAATTTCTATTATTCGTGATTTTTAAACTAAACAATCAAACAGTCTTGCCGTGCCCTCACACTAAGACCCATCCATACATAACACTATATCCATATAGGAGAAGTAAAGGTTTACTTATACTATACCCAACATGCTAGGTCCATAACAAAAGATAAGTCGGCCGCTTTTCTTAGCTGAACAAAATACTCTTGCTGGATCCCAATCCCCTTGTTGCTACCCTTAAAAACCATTCAAAGAAACCTCGCCATGACCATCCCGAGAAGGTGCAGTAATTAAGGCAGTCTACGAAACCAGATTTAAGCTCTGGCATACGTTGCATGCAACGCCTGTGGGGTGACATTTTGCATACAGGTTAACAAAGGCATTTCCAAACAAACATACCAAACTTAACTCTAAAATTTGATACCTAGGATTGAACCCGTTTACCATCTCATACTTCCACAAAGCCTGCATAGGAGAACAGATTGGGTTTCGTATTTTCTCTATGGACTCCGAGAAGGCCCATGTTGGACATACTCGACACTCAACGAGGTCTAAGACACCAACCTCTTTCGGCATTCTTCTTAAAACTGCCTACATCGTCCAAATAACCACATTTGGCATACGATTGAGGATATCATTGTTTATAATGACGCTCTGCTCAAGCTCGCTCTCAATGGTTTGGGCATGGATTTGTTGGTCATCATCAAGAGATGGAGGAGACGCTAAGAGATATTAGGGTTTATCTTTGCAAACTTGTAATATACAATGCCAAGTCTTACAATATGATTTGGATTGTTAATACACTGCATAGGAGGACAAACCCTACTAGCTTTGGTGGTACCAAGACGCTCAGCAGACAAGCACTGGCTTTGAAGGGTATCGAATTATTTTTTTAACAAAAATATGAAGGTGTGTGGGGAGGGTTTGTTTTGGCTGGAGAAAAATGATGCAAAATAAAAGAGAGATGAAGCTTCCTTTTCATGCGTAATGGCCTGGTTGGTCATGCTCTATGTTTTCTCTTAGCTCGCTTAACGTCCAGATCAAAAAGGCATCAGTAATAACTGCATTTGGATCTGGTTCAGAAATTGTAACTATCTAATACTGAAGTTTAGATCTGAATCTAAGTCGCTTGAACACACAAAAAAAATCATACAAATCTATTATCCAAGTTAACAAAACCGATAGTGGTTAAAAATGCAGACCAGGGCACCCCTCCCTATGGTCTTACCCAACTTCATAAAAATAAAGCATAGTCTGCAGGAAGGCATACTAGTAAGGGATCTATAAACCTTCACTTTAAATGAGAGAAATGGACCTGGGTGGAAAGAACGCTGGTCAGAATGAATCCTGCCATCTGAAAGCATAGTTAGAGGAATCCCTTCTTATGCCCAGAAGTCTGCTGCCCTTTCCTTCACCGCATCTATTACTAAAAATAGGGCCTCGATTTAAGCGACCGTTCAGCCACTAAATGGTTACGACTATCTAGATTAGTGGTCATTATTCCCTTTCCCAAGCTCTCCTTAATTCATGCCAAGATCAAGGCATGAATTCAAGCGACCATTTCAGCCATTAAATGGCTATGACTCTCAAGGTTCCAGGAGGATTTATTTTCCCCCATTCAAGATGAACCTCTTCTTTAACTAAGCCAAGGTTAAAGCACAGAAAAGAAAGAGGATCTTAATTAAAAATTCAAGCTTTTAGCTCAAAGAATTAATCTTTCTTTTTGCTATTATTTGAAGCCTTTTACTCCTATAGAGTTCCCCTATCTGAAAATCCTTTCACATAAGTATGTATATATAT
>LPNX010367660.1:83050-103074 GCA_001517045.1 Pseudotsuga menziesii
TCTTGTTTTTGGTGGGGCCATGGCCTTGAGCTCCTCCCCAGAAGACAAAAACAATAACATTAGAATTTACAAAATATCTAGAGTTCTTGGGAGAGGGATGTTACAGAGAGTTTTACATACACTATCATGGTAAAAAGTTTTATTATATCTCCCCTATGGGGTATAAACATGTTATATAGTACAACAAGCGCTTCCCAGAAGCACTTCTGAAGGTCTTTCGAAGTCCGAACAAATAATATTTGTCCGGTTCACTAGGATCACTTGATAACAAACCACTAAGTACAACTTAGGTGGTAACATCTAGCTCCATATAAGGACACATGATCTGACAAATCTTCTGATCAAAGAAGAGGATGTGAGAGCTCTAGAATCTCTGGGTCTTGCATGCCAATTAAAGTTTTTCAGTAACATGTATATAAAAGAAGATTAATGTACATAATTAGTTTATGATGTACAAAAAAGAACTATTTTACAATACTTATATACAAAAGAAAAAAATTCAAGGTTAGTAATATGGTACAAAGCATTAATAATAGAACAATATCTATAATACAACAATATGATACATGAAATTTAAAAATACATGAAGGGCAAGGTTTAGAAATTGGCCATGAAACCACTGATGCCAATAAAGGCATCAATCTATGTCGGTGAAGAACATATTGAGGAGAAAACCATTCACTTGTAGGCTTAACCTTCTCCTTCTAGATCATTTAGATAGAAAAAATTTGTTCTTGGTTCTTCAGCAATGATATATGGCCCCAACCATAAGCTGTCAAAATTTTTGTGTTTCTTAGGTGTTGCAGCTGCAACGTTTTCCCAAATTTAAAAAAAAAAAAATTGGATCCTCCTTTTAATTTTGTCTTTCTTACATTTGTTGGGATTGCTAAACTTTGTTGTTCTTCTGCTGCGAGTTTGATCTTTTGAGTTTGATTTAAGGAAAATTGTTGATCACTTTCGAAAGATTGAATAACTATCTTTGTCTACTGATGTTGTTGAATTGAACTGGAAGTTTTGGTTTGTGAATAATTTCACTATCGGAGGTTTATTTAATAGTGAATTGTGACCATAGTTCTCTATGCAGCCACCATTGCGGGAGCTGAACAATGAATGACCCAATAGATAGTTTTGATTGACGCCGATTCCTTGGTCTATTGATCAACTATTTAATTTGCGATGTTTTATTTAACACTATCGGAAGTCATTTGAGGTTTGTTTCGGATTGTAGTTATCTGTGCAGCTGTCGTTTCAGAGGATCAGTAATGAACATCTCAACAGATTAGGGCTAATCCTCACCGATACTATGTTTTATTGTTGTTCTTTTCGCTATCTAAAAGTTTTATGATGTTCACCAAAAGTTGTAGCCTGATTGCTTTCTGCCATTGTGGCTCTTGAGGCAACTACACATCCGCCATATAAAATTTCCGCTCGACGATGGTTTTCTATGGTTCTCGTTGATATGTTTTATGTTGCCATGGAACTATTACGTTGTATGGCTCCCTCCATTGTGGTTGTGCAATACACTATCACTTCGTCGTTTGAGTTGATTCATCTGTCGATACCTTAGTGACTTCGCTATCTGATGCGTGGCTACAGCGACACTTAATGTTTTTCATCGCTGACATTGTAAAGACCAGATTCTATCCATCGCCTGCCATTGCAGCTTCTTACTGAACTAATCATCCGATGCTTCATTACTTCCTCCCGCCGAAGTGGATTACCTTCCTGATGCTTACTGTTTTTGATTTCGACTGTTGAAAGATTTTTTCTCTACATTTTTGTTGTGTTGTTACTCTATTTTGTGGGATGGCAGAGTTTTCCCATGGGTGCTGGTTGAGTGAAGGTTTTTCTGAGATGAATTTTATTTTTGGTTAGGATTGTGGTTTTAGTAGGATGATGGGCTTAGAATTTTTCCGGACCCATCTTGCAAGGTTTTCTTTTCCTTATCATTTTATTTTCATGTATTAACATTGTTTATAGTTCATTTTATAGAATTCATGTATTAGTGTAGTTTGTGTTATTTTGATGGTCTGAAATCTGCTATGTTCATAATAGGGTGACTACTGCAACAAGATATATCGAAAACCAAAGTGGAAGGGAGGCAACAAGAAAGGAAGAGGCTGAAGCATAGAGAAACAAGATAAAAAGCAGGATTTAATAGGAGTAGAGGCTCAAGGAAGAGTTGATCACTGATCAAGATGGTCTCTTGTTATAAAAGTGCTATTAACTTTTAATGAAATGTAACGTATTGTCCAAATCATGAGCACTCATAAAAGGACAAAATTGTGACATTAAATTGTTGAGGAGCCCAAAGGTCACCGAGGGGCATCCCAAGAGTTTGCTTGTAATATAAGTATAGGAGAATTAGATGGGAAGAGGGACTTTTTCCTAGTTAGACTTGTGAGAACATGTTGTAAGAAGAACTATTTCCTTTTGCAATAGATAATTACAATTTTTCCTCTTGGAGAAAGCTTTGGCAGAATGTTCAAATGCTATGCAATGGATGTTGTTGAAGGGAAACTATTTCATGTTCAGCTTTTATCTATTAACTGTGAGATCGTTCTAACTTTTTGAACCTATGTTCTTGTATGAATTCTCTCTAGTTTATTTTATGGAGTTTTTACTATGAGTAATGAATTATTTTCATAAACAATCAGCTATCTTATTGTTCATCTATCTATTCATGTTTATGTGTTTTGAAATAAAGAATAGCTACCTGTGAATTTTCTTAATGCATGAACAGTAATACATTACTCACTAAATGATAATCTCGCTCCCTAGGGACAATGTAGTTAAGTTAGTTTTAGTTTCCTTGATGTGCGTGATTTAGATGCGAGAGAGTTTAAGACGAGAGGTAAGAACCTGTGCATCACATTGTGACCACTCCTTGTATTCTCTATCAATATACATTCTTAGATAGGAACTTTCATATCATACTCAAAACTAAAAAACTAAAAAGATACACGGTGGACTGGGTCGTAACTGGTAAAACCCTTTATTTTGGTTACTTGACCTACAGTAGCCAGATCGTAAACCGGATGGATTCCCCATACCAAATAGTAATGGGCTATTTGGGAACATTTACTGGGGAGAATCCCTTACTGTTGTCGCCTGCAATTTTATAGGCCTCAACACCAGGTTTCTCTTGCTATTTGTCCCAACGTAAGACTGTTTCACCTAATTGAAAGGATCTAGGCCGGGTAGATTTATCAAAGGTCCTTTTTACTTTGTCTGAATTTCTAATACTTTGGTCAAGGGAATTTCTTCTACCTTCATCTAACTCAATCAACTAGTTGATTCTGTTCTGATGGCATCCTGATCTGAGCTAAAGGTATGGAGAAGCTGATACATTGGAAGCTTTAAGTGGATAGGTAAGGTGACATATAGGCCATAAAAAAGTTCAAAAGGAATCCTTCCAGTTGAACTTTTATTTGTGATTCTATTGGCCCATAATGCAAACTTGATCTTTCTATCCCAAGCCTTTTACTATCACCAACAGTTTTCTTGATTATGGTCATTAAGTTTTTATTACTGGACTTAGCTAGACCATATCCTTGGGGATAAAAGTTGGATGAATGGGATAGGACAATCTCGTAGTTGAAACAAAAGGATTACATCTCAGAGGAAACAAAGCACGTGCTATTATCTGTGATGATTTTGGCTGGCACACTGAATCTTCTAATAATCTTATCTTCTAAGAAATCCATGACTATAGCATCAGTTTCCTTCTTGGTGGGTATTACCTCTACCCACTTGCTGAAATAATCAATGGCAGTGAGTATCCAAGAATGACCATTGCTCGAGTTATCCTTGAACTTACTGATGAAATCAAGCCCCCACTGCTGGAAAGGGGCTTGGACTACTATTGGGTTTAAAGGCAAGGATTTCATTTGTTTGTTTCCAGTGAACAACTGACACTAGGGGAAAATTCTGACAGACTTGTGCACATCTGAAAAGAGTTTCGTCCAATAGTATCCTGCTCTAAGGATTTTATGGGCAATTGTTGTTGCTGCAAAATTTCCACCACAAAATATTGAATGGAACTCAACCATGAGTTTTTTGGACTCAGGTTCATCGATACATCTAAGTATTAAACCATTAGGATTTCTCCAACCCAAACCATCTTTTGGTAAACAATACTTAGTTGCTTTTAACCTTAATGCTCTTATTTTATGGCCAAGTAGGTGATCAGGGCATGTAAGGTTACGGAGGAAAAAGAAGATGTCGGTATAGCAAGGGTGCTTCTCTAATCTCTAAAGCTTGTCTGATACACTTTGTTCTTAATCACTGCTCTCGTAGATTATTTCTAAGGATTTTTCATTTCCTTGGGTCAACATATTTGCAATACCTTATACCTTAATTAACTTAATAGGTTTTATCTCTAAATCATACTCTTGATTCTTTGAAACTCACTTACCCCTGATTGCTAGAGAATCTTGTTGAGACATGATATCCTTGACAACTGCATGGGGTACATACCCAATCATTTTTGAGTAACCTCCATAAGTTCTGAATGTGTAAGGGACTTGACAAGAGCATAAGCCTATTTCTCCATGGTGTTATACTTTAACTCTGAATGTTGCATGTCTCTACTCTTAAACGCTATAGGTTCGTCTTGTCCCTCCTTATTCTTTTGAAGGAGAAGACCAGCAATGGTGTCCTTCGAGGAAAAGGAAAATATATGAAATTCCTTGGAATAATCTAAACTAATCAAGACTAGGACCTAGATATGGCATATTTGATAGATTTGAAAGCATATTTCCCTTCATCCATCCACTCAAATTTAGCATCTTTCTTTAACAACTTTTGTAGAGGCTTCATTAGTTCTAATAAATTTGGGATGAATCTCCTTATGAAATTGATCTAACCATTGAAAGAATGGAGAGATTTAATATTATGAGGCAAGGGGACTTTCTTTATGGCTTCAACTCTCTCAGGATTGACTTTGACACTATCCTTAGAAATGATGTGTCCCACAAGCTTGCCTTCATCAACCCCAAAGATTGACTTGGAGGGGTTTAAGGAAATACCATATTTCCAGCATCTTATGAAAACCTGCCTAATATCACTTATGTAGTTAGATCTTTCCTTTGAGAAAACAGTTAATTCATCTTGATATATTTCAATTATTTTTCCTATAAGTTCTTTGAAGGAAAAATCCATGGTTCTTTGGAAGGTGGCACCTGTGTTTAATAAGACAAAAGGCATTCTTAAAAATTTATAAGTGCCCCAAGGTGTGGTGAATGTAGTTTTATGTTGATCCTATTTCTTTACCAACACTTGGATATAACTGGAAATTCCATCCAACATGGAAATCATTCCCGATCCTATTAATCTTTGAAGCAATGATTCCATGTCGGACAATGGGTAATTATCTTTAAGGAATCATGTATTCAGATTTCTGAAATCTATACATATTCTAATTGACCCATTCTTCTTTCTGAAAACAACTAAGTTGGATCACCACGATGAATGTCTTCTAGGTGTTATGATCCCTACTACTAACATCTTTTGAAGTTCCTTCTACACAATGGGGGCCAACTTAGGATTTATTCGCCTAAGTTTTTGTCGGAAAGGATTGACCTCCTCAGCCTCTTCTGTGAGGGAAATAGTGTGTTGAAACACATCTTCCTGATAGGATTTAATTTCATCATAACTAAAGGCCAACACATCTCTATATTCTTTGACTAAGTTGATAAAATTGTTCCCTTCCTTTTCCAAAGTACCTTTTCCATTTTTTATTAACCTAGGGTCCTTATGAGTTCCTATGTTTATTTCCATATAATCCCCAATTTTTATTTTTTCTTTTTTGTTTGTATGATGATACTATTCATCAAACTAATTTTTGAAAGCTATAAGGCTACTTGGGATGTGATTCCTTTCATTATCCTTGCATTCCTAATAATCTTTACCCTCTTGCTGATAATTGATCTTGCAGCCCTCAAACTCTTGGAGATTATGGATGAATCTCAAGAGTTTCGCATCATCTTTAAATACCTGCCAGTGATCTACATTATTCGGAATTGAAGGTCTGAAATTAATTTCCATGTTTCCATTCCCACTAATCATTTCATCTGATGGATGGAGGGTTGATGCTATTACCTCCAACTTATCTGCTAACCCATTCATTTATTTAGGGACCTTTTAAATGTTAAGTGCACCAAACCATTCCATGGTGTCCCATATGGAATTTCTATAATTCCTTAGTCTGTCATTTTTGAATTGATAATGATTCTTAATCTAATGGACAACTAAGTCCTAATCACCTTTTATGTTCAATATATTTATCCCGATGTCTTTAATGGTTTCTAACCCTAGAAGTAATGCCTCATATTGAACTACATTTATTGATGCTTCAAACTCTAACCTGAAAGAAAATTTGTAGAATTTATTTGAAGGAGAAATGATCACAATGCTCGCACCCTTTCTGGATTTGGAATAAGCTTTGTTAAAGTACATTTTCCAAACTTCATCTATCTTTTCATCTTTAATGTTTTCCTTAATAGGGGCCACGAAATTTGATAAGATATCATTATTTCCCAAGTTATCAGTGAAATGAACAAATTCATTTCTAGGAATTTTAGTGTTTTCTACATGCCATTTCCTTAGCGTCTCTCTCTGGAGTATCACCCTTGTGTTTTTTGATGCAGGTACAGTAGCATATGTCCAATCCATTTGAATGTACCCACCAAGAGTTGTGTCCCATTTTGTAGATAGAAACATAACCCAATTATCCTAAAAATCTATCAGTACCAAGTCCATTGACATGTCGATGTCAGGATACTTGGCCAACTTAAAATGTAGATTTAAAATTATCTCTACCACTTCAAATTTTCATGCATCCATTGCAAAAACATTGTGGTAGGTTCAGGTGACCCTTAGATTTAGTTGTTCCATTACTTTTCTTGTCATGACATTTGATGAAGCACCTCAATCTAACATGCAGTTATGAAGGAGAAGGTTACCAACTAAGAGAGAGACATAAAAAGGCGGGTGGTCTTCTCTTTTTGGATCAAAATTGTTGAGGAATATAGGCATATCCATAGGTTCAATATGTTCTTCTTCAAATATAGCATTATTATTAGGGAGAGGATCCTCTTTGACAATATTATGAATTTTACTTTAACTATCCTCTATGGCTTTCAACAATTTTTTTTTTTGACCACGAATTTTAAGGACATCAGTTGCATAAACATGAATCTTAGCACTACTTATCCATTCTCCCATGTCCACATTTGATTTATGGATAGCAGGGGGATCTGGGTGAGGAGGAGCGGTTACCTTCAGCTTATACTATTTATATGGTGATGGATTCTCCTTTCTTTGATAAATTGCACCCTTGAATCTATCCTTTTTCATTTCCTGAATTCTTTCTGGAATAGGCATTTCACCATATAAGTTGGAAAGGAGGTCCTTCTCATAACTGTACTACATTGCCTACTGCCAATGCTGGTTCGATAAGGGGTAGGTTTGGCCGACCATGTACACTTGATTAGACTCGCTTGACGTTGTTTCCTAATTACTGACCTCGGGAAGACCATGTTCCATAACTTGGTTCACAACATAACGAGTGATTTCTTCGTGAAATTGTTCACAAGATCTACACCATGGAATTACTTCTTCTACCATGTTAGGTGAGTCTAACTGGTTTGGAATCGTAGGTTCTTACTGATGAGATTTCTTTTGATATATTTTATTTTGTTTAGGCTTAAAGTTCCTAGGTCCACTATTCCTTTCCATTGTGATTATTCTATTTTGCATATGATTCATTTATGTAGAATGATTTTCCATAAGTTGGTTTTGACTAGTTACCAAGTTTTTTATCATATCCGTCATATTTTTTATGGGATCTTTAGAAGTTCCCTTTTCTTATGATTCAGTGTCTTTACCTTTCTCTTTGTTGTAGGAAGTGTTTCCCCTAGTGTAACCTGGAATGTTGGACTTGCTTGAAGACTGCATATTCTTTTCTATTTCCTCAGGCAATGCCTAGGCAGTTTTTAGATCGGCCTGCTCCTTGTCTCTTAAATGGTACCTTAAATCACTGGTGAAAGCTTAAATGTAAGATATGAGGATAGAGGAATATTTTGGCTTGATATCTCTATGAAGGTCCACAACCACATGCCTGAATTTAGTGTTAAATTCATCCATGGTTTCGTTCTCCATCTTCTTTATGCTATGAAGGGCAAAAAGCAAATGTCTTGGTTCCTTATTTTCTTCCCATTATTCTTAAAACCATCTTGGAATTCACTAAGAGTTTTATATGTATTATCATCTAGATCGAGGTACCATTCTCCAGCATCATATTATAAGGATAAAGCAAAGAGATCCATTTTGACATCGTCATGGTCATGGGAAGTGTCATTGCAATAACTGACCAGGTGTTTTTGAAACTTTTGGAGGTGAGACTCATAGTGATAGCATTGTTGCCATAAAATATGGGAAGCTTCTTGATAGCATCATTTGGAATAGCATGGGGAGCACCTTCTATCTGAGAAAAGTCAAGGGGTTTGAAAAATTCCATCATTTCTTGAGATTGGTGAATATGACTCTCTACAAATATGTGATGGATATCTGAGAGGGATTGGTCTCCTAAATTTTCAAGGTTTCTACTAGAGGTATCCCTATTCAATATTTATGTAATAAACCTTTCGAGGTGAGGGAGAGGATTGAATAATTGTTGGTGGTTTCTTCGGGTAGAAATTCTTGAAGGGATGCTAGACAGTGGAGTCGTAAGATGGATCAAGTTTTAATTTCTATGTCTTTTAAAGACAAGATCAATCAATTTTTTTTTATCTTTTTATTTATTTTTAGAAAAAACCTAAGCTAAGTCATACTCGGGAATAAAAATATTTATCCCCAGAAATGATGCTAAAAAGTGTTTCCACCTATCACACACCTGGGGGTGATGTGGCAGAAATATTCAAGCCACTTAGTGTTTCCTTGGGGCAAGTCTCGATTCAAGGCTATCACCTTGTTCTTGAATCCTCCGTTTAGGCTCAAATCCTAACGAAACCAAGGGGGATAGACCCTCTTAAGTTACTAAGGAAAAATTAATTAGTGTGATGATGTTAAATTGAATGAGTTACTTAGGAGTTAGAATTCTAACCATAAACAACCATCGATGACAAGATTAAAAATGACCACACGAAAGCACAATGCTGAAACACAACATATGTATATAGAAATATAAATAGCGAGTGCCTTAAAATGGAGTCATGAAATAATCAATGTACTTGCATGTGCTTGGAGTGAATGTTTTGTGATTGCCTCTTGGTATGTTTTAATTTAATGTGAAGAATGAATAGATTAAATTAGGTGAGGGGGGGGGGACTCCAGATATACCCGAGGGTACTTGGAGTATGTCTAAAAATAAACCTTCACGGCTACGTGCAAGGAATATTTGGGATGAATGGAGTGTTTGAGAGTGTGTTCATAATACACCCAAAGATCTAAGATATATTGACACCTCTAGGTCGCTTTTTAGGAGTTCCCGCTTCCTTTGGGTATTTTGCCACCGTTTACTGTTTTATCGAGGCATTGGATTTTCGCTTGATGGTGGTTGATTAGGGAAGGTGAAAACAAATTAAACTAGTATTTCACATTGATTTTGATGCATCTTGACTAATCATATGAACCATATCCAAGTGTAGAGAATACACACCGGACTCTTGTCAATTTTAGTGAGTTTTAAAGGGTGCTTTTTCTTAGAAAGAAAAACTCTCCAAGAACCTCTTTTGGTCCAAGTGGACCTCAATCGGGGAATCAAGGATGGGGTTGATTTTAGAAAAATTACTTATAGAAATTAAATATAAGTATCAAACATAAACAAATCACAAGTTTTCTAATTATTCCTACCGCGCATCTCTTTCCCCTTGCGGGTCAATCGGGAAGTCGCGAGGTAAGTATTCAAGTTAATTTGATAATTTAATATGGAATATTTGATAAAGAAATAAAATCATGTTAATATGCATGAATGAAACTAATCTAAAGCGAAAAGAAGTAAGACAATGTGAAAAAAAAACAAAAAAGGCACAAATCCCCCCAGGGGGGATAAGGAATGGGCTCGAAAGAGCCTATTCGGAATTTTTTATTATTATTTGCTGTTAAAATATCAGTAAAATTATATGAATCCTATTGGTTATTATACAGGATGAAACCAATCCTTTACAAATTTCCCTAAATTTAAAATTATGATCAAAAGGGAGACCCCTGGGGGGATTCGGATGATCCAAAAGCCACTTACAAACAACAGATTCTCCTCTTTCTGTCATTACTTCTAAAATACAGAGATATTATTAGAATGACATATGCCCAAAATAAATTTGAAAGTACATTTGGGTCAGCCTACTTCAAACCAAACAAAACTAAGTTAAAAATAGCTAAAACGGTAAAAAAGGAACCAAGGAAAGCAAGATTTCCTTGCGATATTGGATTTATATTTGGAAAGATAAAAAAATATTCACTTATGGCTTGATTTAATCTTTTTAAAACATAAAAATAAATCTAGTGCATGCAACCTACGAATTCTGTTCAAATTGCCATGCAAAATGGATGATTTCCCTAAACTAGATCTAGAATGCTTTATGAAACCTTTTAGGAATGAGATCTATATTATTATACTTGATATAACAGATATATGTAATTTTTACTTTGAGAGGATATATCTGAATAATGACAAATATTGTAACAAAGTAACCGGGTACAATTTGATTTTTTGAAGGAGGAAGAGAGTGAAAGAGTGTTGGAAGCCTTGAACATCATTCGTGGAGCTTTCTGATGGAATGTCGAGGGACTATGGCTTTGAGAAATTTTTGGAGAAAGTGAGGAAGCAAACTAGATCAGCACCCTCTCCAAGCTAGGAACCTGCAACTTGATCCAAGTACTTTCCAAAATTCTTGTGAGATATAGTTAGTACATAAATAGAAATTTCAGAATAGCATGCATATAAACTTATAAAACATGTTGAATATAGATCTATAAACATGCATAAAAAGGAAAGAGATTCCCAATGAACTTATTAACAAAATCCTTTCCTATCAATATCAGAATAAACTTATTATCAATCTTTAGCAATGTATCTACAAACAATCAACAAATTATGAACATAGATACAGGTTACCTCAGTCAAACATGGCAATGCGCATCCATACATACAATAACATGACACCGTCTTACCTCCAAAGCTTCTCTTTTTTTCAAATGAACAATAACAACATTACAATAGCAACTACACCTCAATCCCAGTTCTAACTAGCTTGGAAGAGGAAAAATGAGCTTTATTTATAACTATAATAGGAGATCTATCCCAGGGGGGTGTAATTCCCAAGGAGAGAAAGACTGCAGCATCCTATTACTTCACAAGGTTGACTATTGTACACTTATTCAATATAGATTAGTGTTATGCTCCAATTTCTGTCTCCTTTGATGTTTATTTTGCATGTTTGATTAGCAATTTTGTGAGTGTAATTGTTCTATCTCTTGGGTTCAATTTCCACATGGTATCAGAGCATTTGTAGATAGATTTGTCTCCTTCCATATTTCTATTGCAAGTTTGACATCTTGATTGGGAGCATATTCTACTAACTGAAGGGAATAGTTTCTGAGCTATGGACCAATCTCTGAAGATTATCTTGACTCTATTCAATTTCTTTGAGTGGAAATCTGAGATGGAGATATTGTTGAGAGCGAAAGGTCTCTATAGGGTTACTATGTCAACTGAGGTAGAGCCCAATGCAGTTGCAGAGAAAATAAAATGTCACAACAGGAGGGATGAGGCCTATGGTATTTTGTGTCTAAGCATTTCAAGAGACCTCCTCTTCCATCTTCATGGATAAACATCACCTAATGAAGTGTGGGAGAAGCTTGTAGAGATTTTTGGTAAGACATATGAGATGAGAAGACATCAAATTGAGAATGAGGTGACCTCTTTGAGTCCTAGTAACTTTGAATCCTTGCAACTCTATTTTTACAATTTTAAAGACCTTGTTTTGTAGCTAAAATAGTGTGGGATCGAAAAGAATGAAGAGCAACTAGTTTTGGCCATACTCTTGAAGCTTGGACTTGAATATTTAGTGTTTGTTTCAACCTTCCATGCCACCAAGTTGACAGCTGGAGACTGAAATATGCCTAAGCTTGCAGAGTTCATGGAATCCCTCACATGGGAACAAGATAAGTTGGTGATAATGGGAACCATCAAACCTTCCAAAGAATAGGATTTGGTTGCTGGAGATTCAAGGGTGGATTCAAAAAGCAGTAAAAAAGCTAAAAATCCATTTGAGCAAAAGAGAGAAAAGAACAAGTCTCAAGAGGAGCCCCAAGGCTCCACGAATAACTTCTAGAAGAAGAAGAACAAATGAGAAATGAACAAGTGTGCATACTACAGTAAGGGCTATCATCCTAAGAGCCTTTGTATGAAGAATCAAATTGACATGTTGACCCAACTCCTGGAGAAGAATAACATCTCCCTTCCTGATTTCTCAAAGAAGAGGGAAGGAGGATAAAATGCAGAGGACAGAGAGAGAGTACATGCCTTGGTTGCTGGCACATCTATCTCATCTAGCTTCATCATAGACTCTAGAGGTTTTAGACATATGGTTTTGACAAAAGAGGAATTCTCCTCTCTTGACATGTCAAAAGGTTCACCAATAGTTTTGGGAGATGAATCTCTCACTGACAGTTTGGGGATAGTAAGGATTGATCTTTACCATGGTAAGTTCAATAATGTGTTGTATGTTCCACATATTGCCTCCAATCTCTTCTTATTATATCAGATGAATCAAATTAGGTCTCCAAATAATCTCATATTCTCCGCTGATGATGTTGAAATCACTAAGATTTCGAATGGTAAAGTCATAGAAAAAGGCGTTGTTGATCACACTTCGAAGGTGTACATGTTTTCCCATTTTATATCCTACTCAAACCCCTCTGCTCTTCTAATTCATGCCAATGAGGCAAGAAATATTTGGCATTAAATATTTGTCCATCCTAACTACAAGTATATTTATGATTTGAGTGAAAAAGATATGGTCATAGGGTTACCAAAGATCAAGTTTTCCAACGGAGTCTGTCAAGGTTGTATCCTAGGAAAACACCCAAAGCACAAATTTGAGAGAGCTAGTCATGAGAGAACCTCTGCACCCCTTGAGTTGATCCACAGTGACATTGTTGGACTATTACCTCATATGTCCATGAGTCAAGCCAAATATGCACTAACCTTCATAGATGACTTTTCTAGGTATTGTTGGGTTTACTTCCTAAAGCATAAGTCTGAAATTTTTGACCTCTTCAAAGTTTTTAAAGGCTTGGTTGAAAACCAATCTTGGAGGAAACTCAAGATCCTCAGATGTTACAATGCTGGTGAGTATTTCAATTATGAGTTCATTTAGTATTGTAAATATGCAACATTCAATCCCTTACACACCACAACAAAATGGTGTTGCTGAGAGAAAGAAGAGGTCACTGAAGGAGATGGCAAGATGCATGATGGAGGCTAAGACTTTTCCACAAAAGTTTTGGGGCAAGGATATAAAATATGCATCCTACATCCAGAATAGGGTGTCTCATAAGCATATTTATGGTATGAATCCTTTCGAAGTGTGGAGTGGGCATAAGCCAGATCTGACCCATTTCCGGATTTTTGGCTCAAAGGCTTGGGATAGAATTCCAACTGAAAAGAGAAATTATTTGCAGCCCCAAATCCAAGACTTCCTATTTGTTGGGGATTCTAAAGATTCAAAAGGGTACAATCTGATAAAATTGATTAGTAACAAATCTTTCATTGAAAGAAGTGTTGAGTTCCAAGAAGAGGCTTTAGTAGCAGTTGAAGTTGGAGAGTCTTCTTTACCACTAGATCCATTGATTGTAAGTGGAGAGACTAATGAGTTTTATTATTTTGATATGTCTAATAATTATGATTTTATTGTAGATCCTGATAGTCCTACAAGACCAAAATGTGCAGCAAAGACCATTCATGCAGATGGGGAACTAGCTGGAAATCCTACTGACACTAGGAGGACTAGATCTTAGTTTGAGAGTTCCCTTTGTATGAAAGATCCTTTATTTGATGAGAAGTTCTATCTGATGTTTGAATCATACCCACAAAAATATTAATATGTAGCACAATATCCAATATGGAAAACATCCATGAAAGAAGAATTCAGCTCGCTCCAGAAGAACAACACTTGGGAACTGGTTGATTTTCCCCACGGAGGAAGCTAGTTCAATGTAAGTGGGTTTTCAAGACTAAGTTTGTTGCTGGTGGTTCACCTTTGAAATATAAGGAAATATTGGTAGCCAAGGGATACTCACAAGTACATGGTATTGACTACAATGAAACCTTTGCACTAGTGGCAAAGATGGAGTCCATAAGGCTAGGTTTAGCCATTGCAGCTTTGAAGCAGTGGGAGGTACATCACATGGATGCGAAGTGTGATTTATTAAATGGATATATCATTGAATATATTTACATAGAGCAACATGAAGGATTTGTTTCTAATCCATCCTTAGTTTCCAGGTTAAAGAAATCATTGTATGGGCTCAAGCAAGCCCCCAAGGATTGGTATGCTAAGATTGATATCTTTCTGCTGTCATTTACTTTTGTTCAATGCAAGTATGATACTAATGTCTATTTGAAGCTAATTATTGGTTATTTGATGATTATTTTCTTGTATGTGGGTGACGGTCTAATTACAAGAAGTTAAAAGAAATAGATTGCCTCCCTGAAGGATGCAATGAACCATGCATTTTCTATGATGGATTTGGGATTGTTGAGACAATTCTTGGGTCTGGAAATTGATAAATCCCAACATGGAATCAAAGTAAATCAGTCCAAGTATGCCTTATATTTCTTAAATAAGTTCAACATGAAATATTGCAAGCCAAGCAAGACTCCATTCCTTTTAGGAGTTACGCTTGAAGAAGCAAGTTCTTCTCCTATGGTAAATAATACACAATATAGGCAGTTGATTAGGTGTTTACTTTATCTTACACACACTCGAACTGATATATATTATGCAATTGGTGTGGCTTTAAGATACATGGATAAGCCTCATGAGATCCACTAGAGGGAAACCAAAAGGATCCTAAACTTTGTTCAAGGAACAAGAACTCATGGGATCTTCTACAAAGAAAAATCTGATCTTGATTTGATTTGGTTTACTGACAGTGATTGGGAAGGTAACAACTCAGATCAAAAGTCAACATCAGGATATGTGTTCATGCTTTGAAAAGGACCAATTATCTGGTCAAGAAAGAAACTGAGTGCCATAGCACTCTCATCTACAAAAGCAGAGTATAGATTAGTTGTAAATGCAACAACTCAATATTTGTGGTAGCAGGGAATACTTGGAGAATGTGGCTTAGAATCAAAGTTTTCAACTATTATCTATTGTGATAATTATAGCACCATTTGAATATGCGATGATCCATTTCATAGATAGTGAACAAGCACATTTAGAACCACATGCACTACATGATACATCTTGTGCATGTTGGTACCATTCATCTAATCTTATGTGCATCTTCAGAATAAGTAGCAGACATATTCACCAAAGTTTTTTGTGAGAAGACATTCAGTGATATCAAATCACTGCTGGGGATTGATGATCATGCTATGAAGCAGTATTATTGAAAATATTTCCAATTTTTTTTTTCGTGTCCATGTTTAAGGGAGGATTTTCCCACTGGGTTTTTGCCTCTTTCCTTAGTTGTATGGACAAGCAGTATGTAAAGGGTGACTAAGACTTGTTGCTAGGCCCTATATTTTTCTAATATTTACTCATAAATTTAGGATTAATGGGGGTTTTTAGAATAATCAACCCATAGTTACTTGCCTTAGACATTAATTAAATCATTTTTTTCTTATTACCTAGTCTCCTAAATTCCACTCTATGCTAGTTTCCTTGTACATGTCCTAGAAGTCAACAAATTCCAAAACTGAGTCATAGAGCACTTGGAAAAAATTTTGGAAACCCATTTTAGCATTTTTTCTTTATTCAAGATCCTCCAAAGTGCATATCTTCTTTTTTTGAAAAGCCGCCTGTTTTATTGAGAATTAAGGCAAAAGGAAAAGCTAGACTAGGTGTAGTTGACTTGTTTTTTTCCCACATCACCCTCCCTCCTTTTCTCCTGATAAAAGAATATATGATTTGTCTTTTCATACCTCATTATCTTTCCTACTTAACTTAGCCAATTTGTGAGCATCTTGGTGGATTTCGAAACTGCTTTATGCACCTATGGGGGATTTGACTAGATTTAGTAAGCCTACTTTTTGACCTTTTCGAATGACATCCTTATGCATTTGAATATCTAATGCAATTATATATTACAGAATCCTATTACTTCACAAGTTTGGATATTGTACACTTATTCAATACAGATTAGTGTTATGCTCCAATTTCAGTCTCCTTTGATGTTAATTTTGCATGTTTGATTAGAAATTTTGTGAGTGTAATTGTTCTATCCCTTGGGTTCAATTTCCACACAACCAATAATAACCAAGGGAAAAAAACACCCTGGTTTGATCGGACTGAAAAATAAAGTCTAAGAGACCATGCCATTTACATACACTATCGTGCTAGAACATTTTATTACAACTCCCCTATGGGGTATGAACATACGATATAGTACAACAAGCACTTCCCAGAAGCACTTCTGAAGGTCTTCTGAAGTTCAAACAAATCATCTTTGTCTGGTTTATCAGTCTCACTTGATTAAAAAAACACTAAGTACAACTTAGGTGGTAACAAGGAGTAAGCTTCTTTCTTCTAAATATAGCTTGTATTTTCCTGTTTTCTGCTTATTTTTAGGGGGGGGTTCCCATGAGTTTCCCCCTATTTCCTTGGTTTATTGAGAAACATATTTTATTTTTTAGATTGTATATGGGTGACATTTGGCCTTATTTCTACGGCCCAGAGTTGTCCAAGTTATGATTTTGGGGGGGGGGGGGGGGTGTTAAGATTTATAATCCTCCCTCAACCAAACTATCTATTAGATTATTTTATCCTAACTTAGGAGACTTTTAATAATTACTGGGTCCACTAGTACAATTGGGTCAACTTATCCTATTGGGGCTACATGTACCGGTCACTAGAGTGTGGGGAACACCGATAGAGGCTAACTGAGACTCGATACACTTACATGCATTAGTTTACATGCCTCATAGGTCAATCCCTACATTTTAAGATCCATTACGAGTCCCAACACCAAAATCCTTCATTTGTTGGGAGTGGAATACAAGTTAATATTAGTTACTCTTCAGTTACATTCAATTAGTTCTCCATTTCAATTAGTTCTAGTTATGCATGGCTGCATGTGGGGAGGCACCAATTCTCACCTAATTATTGCATACCAGTGCAGTTAGACTACTTTAACTAATTATAACTGATTGATTTATTGAATGAGACATCTAGAGTTGACCACTTGGACTCCAATAGTGATTTAGACATCTTTAGTTAGCCACGCATTTAGATACAGTCACATCTAGTTGGAAGATTTGAATTCATTTCTAATGATTCGAATTCTTCCTTATGTAACACTATTATAACTTTAGATTATGTAATGAATATAATAGTACAATTCTTTGAGAAATACTTTTATTTTTCCAATTATATATATATTTTTTAGTTTGTATAATTCATTCCTATTCACTGCATCAATAATTAATAATTTGATTGCACTCATTACTTCATGATCTAAATCAAACAACAATTCTAACAATTTTTATGTCTTGTATGTATTTCATTGGTTCGACAACCATATCATGGGCCTTCATGGGACTTATATTCTATATGTCTGGACATGCTTTTACCATCCATTGTTCAAATCTCAATTCTCCAAACCTTCGGGGTTCTCTCAATTGAAATTATGATATAGTTGCTCACTCTTCTCTCTCTATGGACCCATTCGCTTATCGAGACACCATACCTCTGATAATTTATTTTGTATATGACATATATTATGATGTTTCATAGCATCATGAGCATTTTTACATATTTATGAAGGTGATTCATACAATTGGGAAGCAGATTCATGGTTTTATTCATGATATGGAAGCTACACATGAAGCATATTTTGCTGAATCTTTTGATGTTAATTGGGAAAGAATTTGCAGAGATATATTTTCCATGGTTGATTATAATATTATATCAAAATATGCTTGTAGCTATATACATTCTTATGATTCCCATAAATCATCAAATGATGACCATCAAAGGGCCTCTTCGCATGATCTTTGTTTACAACACTTTGATGCATTGATGCATGATCTTTGAATCCACAACATCTTTGTTACAAACCCGTGTCAACGAGAGAAAAAAATTTGTTTTCTTTTGAAATACCAAGTATATCTTTTAACAACCATCCTCAATTAGATATAACACAATGGAAAGGTACAAAAAAAAAACATATTGTGAACCGATCCCTGAAACATCATGAATCAATGGTGTATAACTTTATCATTACAAATGATTTACAAGGTTAATGTGGATATGTGATTAACACGTTAGGTAGGGACCTATTCTGTAATTCCAACCTTTTCCTTCACCCAATTCAAGCATCTACCAGATCAGAAGCATTAAAATAAACAATCGCCTCATGATAGGTCGTCAATCATGTCATACATGTGACATCCCCATATAAAATTTCCTATTATAATGACTTATAACTTTGGTACAATTACCTAAACTATTCCTACTTCCATTTAATTTCTTAATAGAGGTTAGTCATGCCTTGAACGCCTTACTTTTTAATATGAAAATCTTTCCCGTGTGAAATATAATGAAGCCAGAATTTGTCATTGAGCCATACATGCGAGGCATTGTATTTCTAAACACACATGTTTACCTCTCAATAGAGGAACTCTTATGTTCAGCCTCAAATTATCTCTTTTGCACCTTACCCATCTAAACAAATTTCAACATATATTGAACAAAACTCATACACCATGTGCCTCTAAGTGGTTTACAATTATCTATTTAATTCACAAATTTATAACCATGTTGTTTCTACTGTCAAGGTGCAGAGTTATAACATTACTATCCCCTTTCAGAAAAGTTGTTCTAAATTAAGGATTCTTCATTTTTGTCTCTAACTAATGAACCATAAGCGATATACCCTTATCTGTATCCATTTGTAATCTTCAATCATCCATGTATTAGTCATGATGAAGACCACAACTTAATTTGAATTCAAATAACTTATTGTTCATGTCAAGAATCTCGTCTTCATAGTGCCTTTAACAGTACTAGTGTGCAAACAAGAAATTCATAGTGCCTTTAAACAATACTAGTATGCATATCAGAAACATTACTGTACCAATAACTTTACATGATTATCATTCTCCATTGTTTAATTAATTTAGGAGCTTGCACAACATAAGAGAAAAGTACGCAAAACAATACCATGAATTTACAACATTTAAACACAAAACACAAGACAAGAAGGATGCTAATGTACATGGTTTTCCCAAGTCCCTGGGCTACGTCCACCATACTGTCACATCCTGTGACATTTATTTTATTAAAGGATTACAATCTACAACAACAAAACAGTTGCCATACATTTTTGTTATATCTCAAAAGTCTCCCTCTTCATGAAGTATTTTATCAAATGTTGGAACACTATCCTATCATTTTACTCTTATGAACATCTCTCATTCTGTTCTAATGAACCTCTTTTTGAAACAAGCTAGGATTCCTCATTTCTTCATAAGGCATTACCCAAATCTACAAATGTTGGGTCTATATAAATACATGAAAGGAAAAATACTCAAACTAAGTAATAAGACTGACCAGCTCACATGGGTTCATACTGACTCAAATAGTCAGGCTTTATATACCTACAATGCTAACTATAATTGTTCTAAGTTAAAAATTCGGAATAAATCCTTATCTTTATGTTGGGTGTGAATGCTACAGGTTAAGATCTGTGTTATCATGGGTTCCAATTGTGCGCAATGAACATTGTATATACATATACATACATACATATATATATATATATATACATATATATATAGACATATATAT
>LPNX010367660.1:112682-157556 GCA_001517045.1 Pseudotsuga menziesii
ATTGACGCCCAGGTATTTTATAGATGCAGATCTATATAACCAATTGAAGTTATAAATAGTCTCATACCTAAAAGGAAGTACGATGTAGGCATCACTGTACTGAATTTATAAATTTAAAATGATTAGCAATGATTTCGTATCTAAATGGATACAATACATACCTCACTGTATTTTATTGAAGTTATAAATATAAAATGATTAGCAATGATTTCATATCTAAATGGATATGATATAGACCTCACTATATTTTATTGAACTTATAACTATAAAACGAAATGGATACGATATAGAATTTAGCATATTTTATTGAATTTATAACTATAAAACGATTAGCAATGATTTTGTATCTGAAAAGATACAATACAGACCTCAATGTATTGTATTGAAGTTATAACTATAAAATGATTAGCAATGATTTTGTATCTAAATGGATACGATATAGACCTCACTATATTTTATTGAAGTTATAACTATAAAATGATTAGCATGATTTCGTATCTAAATGGATATGATATAGACTTCAATGTATTTTATTGAAGTTATAACTATAAAACGATTATCAATGATTTTGTATCAAAAAGGATATGATACAGAACTCACTGTATGTTATTGAATTAATAACTATAAAATCGATTTGCAATGATTTCGTATCTGAAAGGATACGATATAGACCTCACTATAAAACCAATTTTGCAATGATTTCGTATCTAAAAGGATACGATATAGACCTCACTATAAAACCGATTTTGCAATGATTTCGTGTCTAAAAGGATATGATATAGACATCATTGTATTAGATCTTATACCAAAACAGTAGCTATGGATAATGGCATATCAAGATGGAATACAATCTCTATCCTATTGATTCCATGGGAATTTATGGATCCATATCTATAACGCAAAGATACTTCGCTGAACTACAGTATGATGTATCGTGTTTCAAATCCCCATCTGTTACCAATTCAACTCTTCTGAGTAGATTCAAATCTACTTAACACCATCAGAGGGTAAAAAATCAGATCAAAATGCCTCCCAAGCTCTTCGATATACTATGGCTCAATCAAATAGCTTGTAGATGTATTATCTTGGATAATATATGAAGAAAGGTGACATCACAATAAGAAAACTGCAAATTATCATGGATGTCTAAAATGATTTCAACAGGTAGTGGTTATATCATTTCAACAGGTAGCTAGTATATCATTTCAATAGGCATCCGATCATATTGATTTTTTAAGAAAGGTTAGGGACTTTACATAGTACCATCGCGTAGCCCAGGGAGCGGCCATCCATCGCAGCTAGCACCCTTTCTTCTTATTTTCCCCAAGATGGCGTAGCCCTCCCCATAGTGTTACTATCGTCGATTAGAAAACCACGAGGGAAGGAACCTCCCCTCTTCCTACACAATCTCCCAGCAAGGATGTCGTCCCTTTCGTTCCCCAATCATCCAAAAACTCCCCAAATAAATAAGGAGAGGAGGAACGATTTTTCTCTCGCTCCTCACAATGTTCCCACCAAATAAGGTGTTGGAAATGCCACTCATTTTGCTGTTTGTAGGTTTTCCCAAAAATTGCCAAAGGTGTAAAATCCTTTGTCAGGATTCCTCCATAGCAAGCCGAAAATCAGCTTCCATTATGTGGAGTTGAATTCTCATAACTGCATTTTAATCCTTTCATTTAAAATATACATTTTCATACCTTTCTTTAAAACCTACATATATATGCCCTTTCTTTAAATACATATGTATATATGCCCTTTTGTTACAGACATATGTGTGTGTGTGTGTGTGTGTGTGTGTGTGTGTGTGTAGGGTATATATATGCATATATTTAAATCTATATATATATACTACTCCATTTATGTTCATATGTATCTTTTCATATATGTTTTAATGTCTCTCTTAACCAGAATTTGGTGATTACAAATCTTACTTTCGCTACCTCTTTAAGACCATAAGGAGACTAGGTTAAACTTGCTAGGTCCCCAAAGTGTTGTTAGCCTCCCCTAGTTGACTTCGTTTCCCATCGAATGTTTTTTTTAATACCTTAGGTCTCCTAAGTTCTGAACTTAGGGAATTGACTCTTACAAGTTACAAAGTTTTTCTGGTGGGGCTTTGACCTTGAGATCCTCACCAGAAAACAGGTACAGATAATCTTTCAAAATTACAAATTATCTAGGGGCAGGAAATAGGGATATTACAATCTTCACCAAGTCCATTGCTAAGAATTTGTTCTTTCAGCTCATTCAAGTGAAGAAGAAGACATGTTGAAGACCTTTTTGTTCATCTCTGTCATATCCAATTTTTATGTGAGGTATTGTCCCATGAGGTTTTCCTCCTTACCTCGGTTGCATGGATCAATAAACTTTTCTTGTAAATGACAACTCGTTCCTTAGTTTCCAAGGCCTTAATAAATCATTTTGAATAAGTTGTACTAAGTATGGATTAAGAGGGGGTGTTGGAGTAGTAATACATCCTTAGTACCATAGTTCTTACCTTAGGATAATTTCATTTTCTTTCATGGAGTGATATTCTATGGTTTAGACATAGGGAAGTTGATTCAACAATATATCTAGTTATTTTGGCATGTTAACACCTACAAAATATTTCCAGTCGAGTCAACCACGACATATGTTCCCTCATTAATGACATGAGTGCTCCCATTCCTCTATTTATGGTGTTTGGATTGACTAGGGGCACTAGTGGTGTATTTTTTCCATTTTGGCTCTCCTATGAGCATTTATTCCCACATTGATCCTCCCACTCACCTCTATCTTCTCACCAATGCATGTGCTGGACTCATGAATTCCACAGCACACATCTTCAACATTCACACCTTGGTTTGTGAATTTTTAGGCTGGGTTGGAGCTCCATTGTTCTACTTAGGGGGGATTGACATCAAATCTTACAATGACACATGTACACTACCAAATGGATTCCTAGCCCTCACAATTTTTTCCCGATGTATTATAAGTATGTACCATAAAATCTACACTATTTATAGTAATAATATGATTGGTTATTAGCACCATTCACATTTTCTATTCCAGTTATTTTCTGTCTCTTTTGGTGTTCTCTTGCACATTTTGTCAAATAATTTGAGTGTGAATATTTCTCTATCTCCTAGATCTCACAGAGAAGAGAATTCTCGAATAATTGAATGGAAACTATTAATATTTTTCTTTCTTACGGGTTGATATTTAATTTAATGTGGTTCACCACATTCCAATCATTTTAATGGTTCTTGTGAAATTTAAGTCACAGTTATATGAGGAATAAGGCCCACTACTCATATAAGATTCAAGGATCAATTACATAGAAAAATGACATGAAAAAACTGGAATTAGGAGTTGCAGCTGTATAATTGTTTTCATTAATCAAAAGGAGTGGTACATTGTGTTACAATGGTATGAATAGCCAAACAATTCGAATCCTAAGGAGGTCATTCAAATTACATACATGTGAGTGGCTTAGCTGTCAGTTGGCCACACTAAACACATCATTTAACCACTAACAGAACAATAATTGACTCTAACTGAATCAGAGGCATTTTAGACCGAGTATAACTGAATAGAACTCAACTAGATGTCAATGAGTAGGTGAGGTAGAATGTATGACTTTAGTTAGGTGATATAAAGTGAAATGAACTAAAATCAGTCACCAAAATTTGTTGGAGGTGTCTTAAATGACTCCAGTTAACTGGAAATTAGAAAAAATAGGAAAAATAATGATGGAGGCACTTTTATAGCTGCAATTTAACTGACAGTAGGTGGAATAACCATCAGTTAACTGATTTGGGGAGCTGAGGTCATGGATATCAACCCATATTTTCTCCTTGATTGAAGGAGGAAGCTTAGTTAGTCTCCCTCATTGAAGGAGAATACACAGTTAGCCTCCCTAATTGAAGGAGGATGATCTAGTTAATGATTATGTCACAAATTCAAGTCAATAACTTGGGATAAGTGGAAAATTAGGCCAATTAGGATAAATAATGATGTGTGGTTTAGATAATGACTCAACCACCCCCCTTATTCTATATTCATTTGGAGGAGTAAACAAATATAGGTCCCCGGCAACAAAGGCCATAGGTCACCCTTTACAAAAAAATTAACTCTAAAATTCTCAAAAAACTCTAACTGAGGAAATGAAAAAAACTCTGTGGGAACCACCCCCCCTGACTTCAAATAAAGAATTAAGTGAATTCACCTTGATGAAATCACCCCCAACAGTGAACAGGGGTAAGTGAAATTTTTCTCAATAACGTTATCGGTTAAAATGTCTGCAATCTGCTCAAATGTGGGGCAGTATAAGAAAACATTTTTCATTTAATGCACAAGTTATATGATGTAGTGCATGTGGATCGCAATTTGTTTGGTTCTCTATCTCTAAACCATATCTATTGAGATATTGATAGCACTTTGGTTTTCATAGAAAATTAATGTAGATGAAGCACTACCAATATCAAACGCAGACAAAATACCTTCAAGCCAAACTACCTGGATGCATGCATTGACCGCTCCCCTGTAATCTGCCTCTATTGAAGAAAGGGAAACGGTAGCATGATTTTTTATTGACCAAAAAATATTCCTACAAACAAAAATAAACACATAAATAGAACTAGACTTTTGATCTATGCTATCTCTCGTTCAATTAGAATCTATAAATCCTACCAAGTCTAGTTTGGAATAAACAGTATAGTGAATTCCATAGGATCCAACACCTTGCAAATACTGTAGAATCCTCTTCTGTGCCCTCCAATGAATCTCATGAGGCTTCTACATATACCTTTATACAAAATTCATGGAATAATAAATTCCAGGCCTTGAATGTGTCAAGTATAGAATGCTTGCGATCAACTGATGGTATAGAGTAGAACCCACCTATGGATTTGTTTTTCCATATTCAAGACTGGTTCCTAAGAGGAAGGAAAATTGTGCATCCTTAGAATCATCCATATTAAACTTAATTAATAGGTATTAACCATATTTTTATTTTCTCACCATAATCCCATCAATTATTTAGTTATTTCTAGCCTGAGAAACTGCCTCAACATGTCTGGATCACTCATCTCAAAAGCATCATGTAAAGCAATTTTTATTAAGGATATCGAAGCAAGTGTGATTGCAGTGATTAATAGATCATGAAAATACATAACTATAATCATAAAATTACCTTCATACTTCTTCAAGTACACATTTGTATTAGACTTAGATCTTTTGAAGTTCTGTGAGAAAAGAAATGAATCCATTTCGGTGTACCAAGATCTTGGGGCATCTTTTAAGCGATACAAGGATTTCTACAAATTAGAAACCAATGATGGATATGATGAGTATCCTTCAGTATGATTCATTTATATATATTATTTCAGGTCTCCATGAATAAAATCACTTTTTACATCCATATGGTGCACCTCCTAGTACTTGGATGCAACAATGGCCAAAACTAGCCTAATAGAATCGATTTTTGCCACCGGTGCAAAGGTCTCATGCTAGTCCACTCATTCGAATTAGGAGAATCATTTTATAAAAAATCCTTGCTTTATATTTTCAGTTTGATCCATCTGCAGAAACCTTTTTCCTATATACCCATTGTCATTGGACACGTTTCCTCCCATGTGGGAGGAAAACTAGCTCCCAAGTTGCATTTTTCAAAGAGAGTTGAACTCTTCATCCATTGCAGCTGGCCATATAAGATTATTCCGAGCATGATAATATGACTTAGGATCAGAAACAATAATAATATATCAGGTATAATACAATAAATAATCATTGCAAGAAAGAGAAATACCTCCTCTTTGAAAAGATGACTCAGTTCTCCTTGGATGAACAGGATTTCCAACATTTATCCACACAATAGAGAGAGTCTTTTCGGCCCATTTTGGGAGATGAGTGGGAACATTCGGATATGATTCAAAAAATGATTTATTATGTTTGCTGATATCATACATTATATCTAAAATATCAGAGCTCATACTTCCATTTTCATCATCAGAATCATCCACAAAACGGGAGGAAATTTCAGCAGTTTCTTCCTCTACTAGTTCCACATCTTGGAGAGGTCCTTCGAAGCAAACACTTCTATATATGAATGTATTTTTGGTTCCGATATTAAAGAGTTGGTATCTATACTATTCATCTGTATTCCCAATGAACATACACTCAATACTTTGTGGCTGCAAAGACTTTTTCTTATCAAATGGAATTCGAGCCCAAGCAGTGGACCCAAAAGCTATGAAATTGGACACATCATGTTTGTGACCAAAGTATGATTTTTAGGTGTTTTTTATTTCAAATATGAATGAGGGTCCTTGTTATGAATGTAGGAAGAAACATTCATTGCTTCATCCTAAATATTTTCAGCTAAATATTTAGCTTCAATCATGTAGGTGGTCATCTCTTTTAAGGCCATGTTTTTCCTTTCCGCTACAACATTCTGCTGGGTTGTGTAGGGAATGGAGTGTTGTATCCTGATTCAATATTTAGAAAAATTTTGCAAAAGATAATATTTGATGTACTCTAATACATTATCCTATCTGAGAACCTTTATCTCTCTCCTAGAAGCATTCATAATAGAATCATTAAAATCAATGAACGTTTCAAGAACATCAGATTTTTTCTTGAGAAAATAGACCCATGTGAATCTTGACAGTTCATCGATGAAAGTTATAACATAACTTGAACCATTCATGGATGTTTTAGTCATAAGACTACTTATATCAGAGTGTATCAGCCCCAAAATACATGTAGCTCGATTTTCCTTTCGGCGATAAATTGTTTGCTCAGGGTGCTTGCCGACAATACAACCTTTTTAGATTCTATTAGAGGATTTGATGGTAGGGAGGCCTTCCACCATAGAATTATTTTGAAGTTTCTGCCAATATTTGAAGTTAAGATGTCACAAAATTGCATGCCATAGCTATATGACCTCATTCCCATGAGTCAGAAGGGCGGGAGGATTTGCATCAAGCACAAACTTGGAGAACTTATTGGTCATAACAGAAGGGTCCACTTTACCTTTTGCAATGATTTTTTTGGATCCAATTTATGAGATATCAACATCATTCACGATGAATGTTACTCTCTTTGGAAAAAAATTGTGTGGGATTTCATATAAACTCAAGAGATTTGAGGCTAAGGAGGGAACATAAAGAACAACATAAAATCTTCCATGTTAAAGTTTGACAGTACCTTTTCCCTTTGAAATGATTTCAGCGTCATCTCCCATGTGGATGTGAATGATGCTATTAGAATCCACAGATGAAAGGATTATTTTTTTTCCACTATATGGTTCAAAGCACCAGAGTCAATGAGTATAGCTCTAGGATTCAAAACATTTTCCATGAGGGCCTGTCTTCTTTCAGGTTGGATGTTTCAATCATGATTATCTATCTTCCTTGCACAATCAGGAAGATTGTTGTTATTCATGTCAACTATAAGATTCATTTCATCAAGTTTTCTCTTCATTCAATAACTTTCAGGGTGAAATCCCCTTCCACAATATGGACATTTAATTTTCTATTTTCTTTCTTTTCATTTTTGCTTGTTCTTTCTTGATCCCAAGGGCTCATTCGGCTCCTGGTGTTTCTCCTTTGTCTTGAGAGCCTCAACCTTAGAATTTTTGTTCTTTTGGTTCTCCTTTCAATTCTTAGCTTTGGGTCCTCCAGCAAAAACTGCTTGGTCCTTGGAAGATATGATGATTCCCATTTGGAAAAGATTTTCATGCTCATTTCTGAAATACTCAATGAATGCATTGAGGGTCAGCATCTTCCAATTTATGATTGCAAACTTCCCATTATGAAATATGGAAACAAAATTTGAGTAATATGGGCCAAGTTTCAAAAGGATGGCAAGGATGATTTGATCATACTCCTTCTCAACTTTACACTTCTTCAACTAGAGCACCAGGTTCTTGAACTTAGTGAAGAAGTCATTCATGGTTTTGAAGATTCGCGGGTTTATAGATATAAACTCATGCTCCAGCAGATAGATTCTCAAGTCATCTTGATTATCAAATAGAGTAGCAAGTTGATCCCAAATCTCCTTGGGATTCTTCCATCCAATGATGTGGAATAGAAGATCTCTAGAAATTGAAAAGCACAAAAATCCATATTCATCATCAAGCACATTCCAATATTTTTCTTTGTCAACAACATGATTAGCTCTACCTCCTTTTCCATTGCGACTATGAAGAGTCCTTTGGAGCGTAGTTGAGTCTACATGTCCTCCTTCAACTGATGGTAGTATAAAGGAGTGAGTAGATTCATAGAAGAGGCCATTATGCTGATGTACCGAATGTAGTGGAAGAGTTTGAAAAACCAAGAAATCACACAAAAAATAAAAATTAAGGTATAACAACGTGCACTTTTGGATGTTTATTCACACCGATATTATTCAATCAAGAAATCTTGACCAAAAATTCCTTTTCCTAGAAATTACATGGTAAACTCTCCGCTTCTGGTGAAGAGCTAGAATTTATGAGTTTTTTTTGCTCAAATTGCATCATATATCCATCAAGGAATCTATTGAATAAGAATATCCTTCTGTGGCCATCGCTCTAATACCATATGAAAACTGAGTCACAGTAATCTGAGGATCAAGGCACAACTTACAAAATATTCAAGGATCAATTACACAAAAAAATGACATGAAAACAATGTAATTAGGAGTTCCAGTTGTATAATTGCTATCATTAATAAAAATGAGTGATACAATGCGTTATATAGGCATGGATAGCCAAAAAATTTGAATCCCAAGCAGGTCATTCGCATTGTATACATGAGAGTGGCTTAGTTGTCAATGTAGTGCTATGTTTACTAGGCATAGGACTGGGTACATTTCCCCATGTTGTTCTCTATGTTAAGCTCATTCTCATCTAGTTTTTAATAAAATCAAGCATTAGAGGAAATTTCAACTCAAAATAAGCCTCCTAAAATGAACTAATAAAATAATAGTTAAAATAATAAAATAATATTTATTAATTTTGGAGGAAGAAAAGAAAAAAACTACTTTTTTGTTTGTATTTTTGACATATCTCCCTGTGTTTTTACTCAAATTTCAGTCGAGAGAGCTTGTTGGATGCAGAATTTAATTCCACATCCAACGCGTACCCACTCGGCATACTTGTGATGGACCCCGCTACCCCAAAAACAAGAAATACCTGAAAAAACTAAATGATGATGTCATCATTTCCTTTTTCAGGTATTTCTTGTTTTTGGGGTAGCGGGGTCCATCAAAAGCATGCCGAGTGGGTACTTGTGCCATGAGAAATTAAATTCCGCATCCAACGAGCTCTCCCAATTGAAATTTGAGTAAAAACACAGGGTGATATGTCAAAAATACAAACACAAAAAGTAGTTTTTTTTATGATACCTATCCCCAAATTTATATTAAAAATGTGTTTAAGACCTATACGGTATTTCAAATTTAAGGCAATTTCATTGGCTAACACATGATTGCATGGAATTTGAATAAAAGTTAAAAGGCCCATTTTGAGTTGAAATTTCCTCTAATGATCCTTTAATCATATTTACAACTTTATATATCAGTGTATGTTTCACTAGTTTGTAAACATATTAATGTAGAAATATGAACTGTACATGTTTCATTAGTTTGTAAGCATATTAATGTAGAAATATGAACTGTAAATGTGTAATAAACATTAGGAATTTTCATAAACTAGATAGTAATACCCTTGTAACATGCATGAATTTAGTATGTAACTTGATACTGAAATATGTGGCACCAACGATTGTAGTAGATCCAACATGTTGGTGCAGACCTGTAGGCTCCTTCAAATTTCAACTTCCCATCCAAGCCTTTGTTTACAAATCATGATGAACCACCCTGTTGTTACCACCTAAGTTGTACTTAGTGGTTTTTTATCAAGTGAGCCTGGTGAACCGGACAAGGTTAACTTGTTCGGACTTCAAAAGACCTTTGGAAGTACTTCTGGGAAGTGCTTGTTGTACTATATCACATGTTCATACCCCATGGGGGAGTTGTAATAAATGTTCTAGCATGATAGTGTCTGTAAAAGACTCGGTCTCTTAAAATTTATTTGTCAATCCGACTAGCCCAGGGTGTTTTCTCCCTTGGTTATTATTGGTTATTGAATAAACGACTGATAATTTCTGAGTTTTTCACTCCATACCTCCAAAGTTGGGGTGATCGGCATGGCATTTAGGCCTATTGAGGTTATTAGAGTCTATGTGTCAATGAATAAACATGCTATACATAATTATTGAGTCATATCAACATGTCTAAGTCCCCCTAGATGTTTTTCAATTTTTCAATTTTTTAGTTTTTTCAGTGTTTTTTATTAAAATTTAATTTTTCCAAAACTTAGGCTATTTTTAATAGTTTAAATGGAAAAATTGATTTTGTAATGAAAGTGGGCCAAATAATAAGTTTCAGTCATGTAGGTGCTCATTTTCAAGCTAAGAGCACCATGTAAACCCATGGACCCACTATTTCCTAGTTTTGAGTGATTTTCCATCACTTAGGTCAGAAAGCCCCAAAAATCAATTATTGATTATTTTAATTAGTAAATTGATGAATAATGGAGCAAATCCAAAATCATAAATCAGTGGATTCTCAGCAGATTTGATTGAAATCAGTTAGATCTGAAGCAGATTGATTGGATCTGACAAATCCTTGACTGAAGGAGGTGATCAAATCAGATCTAGAGTTGATCTTCAACTGTCTTCATGGGGAATTGCACCCTCTCTCTCTCCTCCACACGTGTGGACTCTCCTGGATGCTCTGTGGATTGATGTGTCGGTGTATGGGTTGATGTGTCAACTCAATCAAGCCCCCGGTTGACAAGTAGGCTCAGTTCAGCTTCAGTTCTGCATTGATGGACTCTTGATCAGCTGATTTCATCTGGTTCCATGAGGAATTGCGCCCCCCCTGGGCTGGATGGCATGTATTTTGTATATATCCTGCTTGAGGCTCCCTCTTCCAAGCTAGTTAGAGCTGGATTGAAGGGCTTGCCATTGTAACTGTGTATTGATCATCATTTTTTGAAATAAAGAGAAGCTTTGGAGGCTCAACTTTGGATTACCATTCATGTGTGGATTATCATTGTCATGTTGCATTCGAGGTGAAACTGCTATTTTTTCAATTTTTTGCACTTAACTATTGTCTGCCTGAATGGTTATTGAAATCAGAGGGATATATCATTGTAAGTAAGCTTACTTGCTTCTATTTTTCTGCATATGTTTGAATGAGCTAATACCTGTATGGTAAATAATATTATTTGCATGCTGTATCATCTACTTCTCATATGTATCTTCAGATTTAATGGTCTTGTTTGTAGGAGTTGTTTTGTAACTTACAGGTTTGCCGTGACTGGAAGATCTATGTTTCAGGTTTCATTCCATTTATTTCCAACATATATTTCTAAGATCGTGCCCCTCGGTGCTTCACTACCAAGTTTCCTCTGCAGATCTGATTCAACAACAAGCACCTCTCTTCCCCTTTCTCTCCTTTAAAAATCTTATTTTTTCTTCAAACTTGTTACTTTTAAGGTTTCTTATTACTCTAATCTGTCTCATTAAGAAAAATACACATATATCTAGTTAGTAATATCCCTTCCTAAGTCTATATCTTTGTTTTGTTTTGCACATAAAGTTCAATTTTAAGAGATCTAGCTAAAATTACCTTATTTTCGCAAGCATTTTAGTGAAAATTCGTAGCTTGCTGTTAAGGTAGTTTCATTTGCTGTATGATAAAATTTAATATTCTGTAATAAAAGTGCACATATTATTTCCTTCCCAAAATTCAATTTAATATCCCAAGGAAAGCATGCTTTCCTTGGTTCCTGTTTTCCCCTTGTAACTGGTTTTCAGCTTACTTTTTTTGGTTAAAAGTGAGCTGACCCAAAGGTGATTTCAAATTGATTTTTGGCATGTTTCATTCTAATATTATTGCTGGTTTTTATCAGTTTTGACATAAATAAAGGAAGATTCTATTCGTAGGTGCCCTCAGGAGCGTTCAAATCCCCCCAGGGGTTTCCCATTTGACTAAAACTTTTAATTTTCGCACTTTGTAAGCTCTTGATTTCACTCTGTATAAGGATCAATATGAATTATATCATTTCTCTGATATTGTAACCACTTTTTATAAAAAATATTTTTTGAATGGGCTCTTTCGAGCCCATTCCCCATCCCCCCTGGGGGGATCTGCGTCAATGTCCTTTTGTTTCTTTTTTGATCATTTCATTTCAAGCTAGCATTGATCTAATCTGCAGGGAAGTATACTATATTTCAATATCAATTTCATATTTCATATTTTATATTTCAAATTAATCGTAATACTTACCCCACGACTTCCTGATTAACCCGAAAGGGGAAAGAGATTCGTGGTAGGACTAATTAGAAAACTAGAATTGTGGATCTATTTTATTTTCATCATATATTTTTTAGCTATTATAAAATTAACCCCTCCTTGATTCCCCGATTGAAATCCACTTGGATCGAAAGAGGTTCCTGGAGGGTTTTCTTTTAAACAAGAACAACCTTGTAAAATTTACTAAAATTGACAAGAATCCGGTGTGTATGCTCTACACTTGGATGTGGTTCATTCGATAAATCAAGCTGGATCAAAAGCACTTGAGTGACTAGTATAATTAGGACTCACTCTCCCAAATTAACAAATCAACAGGAGAAAATCCAACACCTAGATCAAACCATCACGGTGGCAAAATACCCAAACGAAGCGAGCACTTATGAAAAATGACCTCGAGGGGCCGATCTCTGTCACACCCTAACAGGTCCATTATGAACAATAGCCATAGAGACTCCATTTCATCCCACATATTCCTTGTGGGTAGCCGTGAAGGTTTACTTTTGGACATACTCCAAGTACTCTCGGGTATATCTGGAGTCCCCCCTTCACCTAATTTTAATCAACTCACACTTCAAATTTAACTTGAAACGTACCAAGAGGCAATCGCAAAACATTCACTCCAAGCACATGCAAGCATATTGATCTTATTGTTTGACTCCATTCTAATTCACTGGTTGTTTTCTTGCTTTATATAAATACTGTGTCTCAGCATTGTGCTTTCGTGTGTTTATTTCCATATCTTGCCATCTTGCATTGTCTATAGTTAATTTCCAAACTCCTAAGTAACTCATTCAGTTTAAAATCACCACACTAAGTAATTATCCTTAGTAACTTAATAGGGTCTACCCCCCTTGGCTTCATTAGGAGTTGAGCCTAAACTGAGGAGTCAAGAACAAGGTGACAGCCTTGACTCGAGACTTGCCCCCAAGGACACACTGAGTGGCTTGAAGATTTCTGCCACGTGACCCAGGTGTGTGAAAGGCGGCAACACTTTTTGGTGCCGTTGTCGGGGATAAATCTTTTTATTCCCGATTATGACTTAGCTTAACTTTTTTCTAAACAACTAAAAAGATAAAAACTTTTGATTGATCTAGTCTATAAAAAACATAAAAATTAAAACTCGATCCATGTCGCAACTCCATTGTCTAACATTCCTTCAAGAATTTCTACCTGAAGAAACCACTGACAATTATTCAATCCTCTCCCTGATCCCGAAAGGTTTTGTTAGGGAAATATTGAATATGCAGACTTATCGTAGAAACCTTGAATATTTAGGAGACCAATCCCTCTAAGATATCCATCACATATTTGTAGAGAGTCATACCTTCCAATCTCAAGAAATGACGGAATTTTACAAACCCCTTGACTTTTCTCAGATAGCAGGTGCTCCTCATGACATTCCGAATGATGCTATCAAAATTCTCCCCATATTCGAGGGAAATAATGCCACCACTGCCAAGACTCATCTCCGAAAGTTTGAAAAGCACCTGGCCAGTTACTGCAATAATGCTGCCTCTAACAATGAAGATATCAAAATGAAGCTCTTTGCTTTATCCTTAGAGGATGATGCTCCGGAATGGTATGGAGACCTTGATGATGATTCATATAAAACCCTTAATGAATTCCTAGAAGGTTCTAAGAAGAAATGGGGGGGAAAGAAAGAACCAAGACATTTGCTTCCTGACCTTCATAATATAAAGAAGATGGAAAATGAAAACATTGATGAATTTAATACTAAGTTCCAACGTGTGGTTGTGTACCTCCCTAGAGAAATAAAGCCAATGGATGCCTCTATCCTCATATCTTACATTGAATCTTTCACTAGTGATTTGAGGTACTAGTTAAGGGACAAAGATACAACCGATCTAAAAACTACTGAGGATCTGGCCGAGAAAATAGAAAATAATATGCAATCTTTGGGCAAACAACATTCCAGGTTACACTAGGGGAAACACTTCATACAACAAAGAGAAGGGAAAGGCCTCCGAATTAGAGGAAAAGGAAACCTCTAAAGACCCCATGGAAAAAGTAACTAGCCTGATGGAAAAAATGGTTACTAGTCACAGCCAACTCATGGCAAGCCGATCTGTACAATTGAATAATATTCAGAATAGAATAATCACACTGGAAAGAAATAATGGACCTAGGAACTTTCAGCCTAAATAGAATCAGGTGTATCAGAAGAAATCTCCTCAACATGAACCTAGGATTCCAAACCAGTTAGACTCAACTAACCTGGTAGATGAAGTCATTCCATGGTGTAGACCTTGTGATCAATTCCACCCAAAAGACACTTGCTATATAGCAAACCAATTTATAGAACATGGAATGGCAGAGGTCGGTAATCAGGAAACAACATCAGGCGAGTCTGATCATGTGTACATGGTAGGCCGAACCTATCCTTTATCAAACAAGCATTGGCAGCAGGCCACGGATTACGGTTTCGAGAAGGATCTCCTTTCTAACTTTTATGGTGTAATTCCTTCTTCGAAAGCAATTAAGGAAATGAAGGAGGCTAGGTTCAAGGGATCTGTGTATCAAAGAAGAGAGAAGCCATCACCGTCTAAACAGTACAAGCCAAAGGTAACCACTCCTCCCCTCCCAGATCCTCCTATTGTCCCTGAGTCAAATATTGATATGGGAGAACGGATAAGTAGTGCTAAGATTCATTTTTATGCAACTGATGTCCTTAAAATTCCCGGTAAAAAAGAAACGTTGTTGAAAGCCTTAGAGGATAATCAACGTAAAGATCATAATATTATCGAAGAGGACCCTCTTCCTAATAACAATGCTATATTTGAAGCTGAACATATTGAACCTATAGATATGCCCATTGTCCTCAACAGTGTTGATCCGAGAAGAGAATACCACTTACCTTTTTATGTCTCCCTCTTAGTTGATAAACTTCTCCTTCATAATTGTATGTTAGATTCAGGTGCTTCATCAAATGTCATCACCAGTAACGTAATGGAGCAGCTAAATCTAAGGGTCACCCAACCCTACGACAATGTTTGTGAAATGGATGCAAGAGAAGTTGAAGTGGTAGGGATAATCTTAAATTTATAGGTCAAGTCAGCTAAGTATCCTGATATCGACATGTCAATGGATGTGGTGGTGATAGATGTTCCGGATAATTGGGGTATGTTTCTATCCAGAAAATTGGCCGCAAATCTTGGTGGGAACATTCAAATGGATTGGACATATGCTACTATACCTGCATCAGAGAACACTAAGGTGATTCTCCACAAAGAAAAGCTGAGGAAACGACATGTAGAAAACCCTAAGAAGCTCGGAAATGAATTTGTTCATTTCACTGATAATTTTGGAAACTATGCTATTTTGTCAAATTTCATGGCCCCTATTAAGGAAAACATTAAAAATGAAAAGATCGATGAAGTTTGGCAAATGTACTTTGACGGGTCTTATTCCAAAATCGAAAAGGGTGCGGGCATCGTGATCATCTCTCCTTCAGATAAAATCTACAATTTTGCATTCAGGTTAAAGTTTAAAGCATCAAACAATGTAGCCGAGTATGAGGCATTGATCTTAGGGTTAGAAACTGCTAAAGATATGGGGATAAAGATGTTGAACATAAAGGGTGATTTAGATCTAGTTGTCCTTTAGATTAAGAACCAGTATCAATGCAAAAATGACAGCCTAAGAAAGTATATAAATGCCACATGGGACACTATGGAATGGTTTGATGCACTCAACATTCAAAAGGTCCATAGGGAAATGAATGGGTTAGCAGATAAATTGGCAGTAGCAGCATCCACCCTCCAGCCATCGGATGAAATGATTAATGGGAATGGAAAGATGGAAATTAATTTCAGACCTTCAATACCAGATAATATAGACCATTGGCAGGTGTTCAAGGATGATGAGCAACTCTTGAGATTCATCCACAATCTACAAGAGTTCGAAGGTTGCAAGATCAATTATCAGCAAGAAGGTAAAGAGTATCCAGAGTGTGAGGATAATGAAAGGAATCACATCCCCAGTAGCCTTATATATTTTGAGAATCGTTTTGATCAACATGATCATCATAAAAAACAAAAATAAGAAATACAAATTGGGAATTATATGGAAATAAACATAGGAACTGACAAGGATCCCAAGTTAATAAAAATTGGAAAGGGTACTTCAGAAAAGGAAAGAAACAATTTGATCAACCTAATCAAAGAGTATAGATATGTGTTGGCCTTTAGTTATGACGAGCTTAAATCCTATAGGGAGGATTTGTTTCAACACACTATTCCCCTCATAGAATAAGCTAAGGAGATCAAACCTTTCTGACAAAAACTTAGGCGAATAAATCCTAAGTTGGCCCCCATTGTACAGAAGCAACTTAAGAAGATGTTAGCAGAAAGGATTATAGCACCTACAATACATTCATCTTGGTGCTCCAACTTAGTTGTTGTTAGAAAAAAGAACGGGTCAATTAGAATATGTATAGATTTTATAAATCTGAATACATCATGCCTCAAAGATAATTACCCATTACCCGACATGGAAACATTGCTTCAAAGAGTAACAGGATCAGGAATGATGTCCACGTTGGATGGCTTTTCCGGTTATAACTAGGTCTTGGTAAATAAGGAGTATCAACATAAGACTACATTCACCACACCTTGGGGTACCTATAAATTTCTAAAAATGCCTTTTGGCTTATTGAATGTTGGTGCCACCTTCCAAAAATCCATGGATTTTTCCTTCAAAGAACTTATAGGAAAAGTAATCAAAATATATCAGGACGACTTAATTGTTTTTTCAAAAGAAAGATCTGACCACATAAGTCATATTAGGTAGGTTTTTATAAGATGTCGGAAATATGGTATTTCCTTGAATCCCGCCAAGTCAATCTTTGGAGTTGATGAAGGCAAGTTGTTGGGGCACATCATTTCTAAAGATGGTGTCAAGGTTGATCCTGAGAGAGTTGAAGCTATTAAGAAAGTCCCCTTTCCTCAGAATCTAAAAGCTCTCCAGTCCTTTAATGGTAAAATCAATTTCATAAGAAGATTCATCCCAAATTTAGCAGAATTAATGAAACCTCTACAAAAGATATTAAAGAAAGATGCTAAGTTTGAGTGGAAAGATGAAGGTAAAGTTGAATTCAATTCCATAAAAAAATTCCATATCCATGTCCCCGGTCTTGACTAGTCTAGATTATTCCAAATAATTCCAGATATTTTCCTTTGCCTCAGAAGACACCATTGCCAGTGTTTTACTTCAAAAGAATATGGAGGGATAAGAGCAACCCATAGCCTTTATGAGTAGAGCCTTACAAAATTCATAATTGAAGTATACCACAATGGAGAAACATGCCTATGCTCTTGTCAAGTCCCTTAAACATTTCAGAACTTATATAGGTTACTCGAAAATGATTGGATATGTACCCCATGCAGCTGTCAAAGATATCATGTCTCAGCAGGATTGTCTAGGATTCAGGGGTAAGTGGGTTTCAAAGATTCAAGAATATGATCTGGAGATAAAACCTACGAAATTAATTAAGGGACAGGGTCTTGCAAAGATGTTGACTCATGGAAATGAAAAGGTTGTAGGAATAATTTTCCAGAGCAGTAATTCAGAACAAAATGTATCAGATGAGCTTCAGAGATTAGAATAGCACCCCTGGTACACCGACATCATATTTTTCCTCCGCAACCTTACATGCCCCAATCACTTACTTGGCCATAAAAGAAGGGCATTAAGGTTAAAGGAAACTAAGTATTGTTTGACCAGAGATGGTTTGGGTTGGAGAAACCCCGATGGTTTAATACTTAGATGTGTTGATGAACCTAAGTGCAAGAAACTCACGGCTGAGTTCCATTCAGGATTTTGTGGTGGAGATTTTGCAGCAAAAACAACCACCCACAAAATCCTTAGAGCAGGCTACTATTGGCCAAACCTATTTTCAGATGTGCACAAGGTTGTCAGAGTTTGCCCCCAGTGTCAGTTATTCACCAGAAAGCAACAAATGAGAGCCTTGCCTCTAAATCCAATAGTAGTCTAAGCCCCTTTTTAGTAGTGGGGGCTTGACTTCATCAGTAAGTTCAAGGATAACTCGGACAATGGTTACTCTTGGATTCTTACCGCCACGGATTATTTTACCAAGTGGGTAGAGGCGATACCCACCAAGAAGGAAATCGATGCTATATTCATGGATTTCTTAGAAGCTAAGATTATCACAACATTCGGTGTGCCAACTAGAATAATCACGGATAATGGCCCATGCTTTGTCTCTTCCGAGATGTCATCTTTCTGTTTCAAGTACGGCATTATCCTATCTCACTCATATAATTACTATCCCCAAGGAAATGTTCTAGTAGAATCAAGTAACAAGAACTTAATGACCATAATCAAAAAAATTGTGGGAGACAATAAGAAGGCTTGGGATAGCAAGATCAAATTAGCATTATGGGCTGACAGGTTCACTAAGAAAAGTTCAACCGGGAGGAGCCCTTTCAAACTAGTCTATGGCCTTGATGTCACCTTACCAGTCCATCTAAAGCTTCCAGATTATTAGCTTCTCCAGACCTTCATCTCAGATCAAGAGGCCACCCAGGATAGAATAAACCAGTTGATCGAGCTAGATGAGAGCAGAAGAAACTCTCTTGACCATAGTATCGGAAATTCAGACAAGGTCAAGAGAGACTTTGATAAGTCTGCCCGGCGAGGGTCCTTCGATGTAGGTGACACAGTTCTACGTTGGGACAAACGACGGGAAAAACCTCAGAAACATGGAAATCTCAACAGCTTGTGGTTGGGACCGTACATCGTCGATGAAATAGCAGGAACGAACTCCTTCTATCTAAGTGACTTGGAAGGAGAAAGATTGAGCTTTCCAGTGAATGGTTTCCTCCTCAAGTTGTTTTTCACCGAGACAGTTTGACGCCTTTATTGGCATCGGTGGTTTCAGAGCCAATTTCTAAACCTTGCCCTGCATATATTCATTTTTGCACATTATAGATTAATTATGTACCTTATTTTTCTTTTATAGTTAATTTTTTCTTATATATACATGTTATTGACAAACTCTAATTTCCTTGCAGGACCCAGAGATTCCAGAGTTCTCACATCCTCTCCTCTGAACAGAAGATTAGTCAGAGAATGTGTCCCTAGATGGAGCCAGAATGTTACCACCTAAGTTCTACTTAGTGGTTTTTTTTCAAGTGAGCCTTGTGAACCGTATAGGGTTAACTTGTTCGGACTTCAAAATACCTTTGGAAGTACTTCTGGGAAGTGCTTGTTGTACTATATCACATGTTCATACCCCATGGGGGAGTTGTAATAAAGGTTCTAGCATGATAGTGTCTGTAAAAGAATCGGTCTCTTAGAATTTATGTGTCAATCCGATCAGCCCAAGGTGTTTTTTCCCTTGGTTATTATTGGTTGTTGAATAAATGACTAATAAATTCTGAGTTTTTCACTCCATACCTCCAAAGTTGGGGTGGTCGGCTTGGCATTTAGGCATATTGAGGTTATTAGAGTCTATGTGTCAATGTATAAACATGCTAGACATCATTATCGAGTCTTATGAACATGTCTAAGTCCCCCTAGGTGTTTTTCAATTTTTCAATTTTTTAGTTTTTTCAGTGTTTTTAATTAAAATTCAATTTTTCCAAAACTTAGGCTATTTTTTAATAGTTTAATTGGAAAACTTGATTTTGTAATAAAAGTGGGCCAAATAATCAGTTTCAGTCATGTAGGTGCTCATTTTCAAGCTAAGAGTAGCATGTAAACCCATGGACCCACTATTTCCTAGTTTTGAGTGATTTTCCATCACTCATGTCAGAAAGCCCCAAAAATCAATTATTGATTATTTTAATTAATAAATTGATGAATAATGGAGCAAATCCAAAATCATAAATCAGTGGATTCTCAGCCAATTTTATTGAAATCAGTCAGATCTGAAGCAGATTGACTAGATCTGACAAATCCTTGACTGAAGGAGGTAATCAAATCAGATCCAGAGTTGATCTTCAGCTTCCTTCATGGGGAAATGTGCCCTATCTTTCTCCTCCACACGTGTGGACTCTCTTGGATGCTCTGTGGATTGATGTGTCGGTGTATGGGTTGATGTGTCAGCTCAATCAAGCCCCCGGTTGACAAGTAGGCTCAGTTCAGCTTCAGTTCTGCATTAATGGAATCTCCATCAGCTGATTTCATCTAATTCCATGAGGAATTGCACTCCCCCTGGGCTGGATGGCCTGTATTTTGTATATATCTTGCTTGAGGCTCCCTCTTCCAAGCTAGTTAGAGCTGGACTGAAGGGCTTGCCATTGTAACTATGTATTGATCATCATTTTTTGAAATAAAGAGAAGCTTTGGAGGCTCAATTGGGGAGTACCTTTCATGTGTGGATTATCATTGTCGTGCTACATTTGAGGTGAAACTGCTATTTTTTCAATTTTTTGCACTTAACTATTGTCTGCCTGAATGGTTATTGAAATCATAGGGATAGATCATTGTAAGTAATATTACTTACTTCTATTTTGCTGCATATGTTTGAATGAGATAATACCTGTATGCTAAATAATATTACCTGCATGATGTATCATCTACTTCTCATATTTATCTTCAGATTTAATGGTTCTGTTTGCAGTAGTTGTTTTGTAGCTTCCAGGTTTGTTGTTACTGGAAGATCTATGGTTCAGGTTTGATTCCATTGATTTCCAATAGATATTGATAATATAGTTCCCCTAGGTGCTTCACTACCAAGTTTCCTCTGCAGATCTGCTTCAACAACAAGCACCTCTCTTCCCCTTTCTCTCCTTTAAAAATCTTAATTTTTCTTCAAACTGATTACTTTTAAGGTTTCTTATTACTGTGATCTGTCTAATTAAAAAAAATACACATATATATAGTTATTAATATCCCTTCCTAAGTCTAGATCTTAGGCTTATTTTTGCACATAAAGTTCAATTTTAAGAGATCTAGCTAAAATTACCTTATTTTAGCAAGCATTTTAGTGAAAATTCGTAGCTTGCTGTTAAGGTAGTTTCATTTGCTGTATGATAAAATTTAATATTCTTCAATAAAAGTGCACATATTATTGGCTTCCCAAAATTCAAGTCAAGATCCCAATAAAAGCCTACTTTCCTTGGTTCCTGTTTTCCCCTTGTAACTAGTTTTCAGCTTACTTTTTTTGGTTAAAAGTGAGCTGACCCAAAGGTGCTTTCAGAGTGATTTTGGGCATATTTAATTCTGATATTCTTACTGGTTTTTATCAGGTTTGACATAAATAAAGGAATCTTCTATTCCGAAGTGGCCTCAGGAGCGTTCAAATCCCCCCAGGGGTCTCCCATTTGACTAAAGCTTTTAATTTTCACACTTTGTAAGCTCTTTATTTCACTCCATATAAGGATCTAGAGGAATTATATCAGTTCTCTTATATTGTAACCACTGTTAATAAAAAATATTTTTTGAATAGGCTCTTTTAAGCCCATTCCCCATCCCCCCTTGGGGGATTTGCATCGGTGTCCTTTTGTTGTCTTTTTTCTCATTTCATTTCAATCTAGAATTGATCTAATCTCCAGGGTAGTATACTATATTTCAATATCAATTTCATATTTCATATTTTATATTTCAAAGTAATCGTAATACTTACCCCACGACTTCCCGATTGACCTGAAAGGGGAAAGAGATTCGTGGTATGACTAATTAGAAAACTAGAATTGTGGATCTATTTCATTCTCATCATTTATTTTTCAAATATTATAAAATTAACCCCTCCTTGATTCCCCAATTGAGATCTACTTGGATCGAAAGAGGTTCCTAGAGGGTTTTATTTTAAACAAGAACACCCATTGTAAAATTTACTAAAATTGAGAAGACTCCAGTGTGTATGCTCTACAGTTGGCTGCAGTTCATCCGATCAGTCAAGATGTATTGAAATCACTTGAGTGACTAGTATCATTAGGACTCACTCTCCCAAATTAACAAACCAACAGGTGAAAATCCAACACCTAGATCAAACCATCACGGTGGCAAAATACCCAAAGGAAGCGGGAAATTCTGAAAAGTGACCTCGGAGCGTCGATCTCTGTCACACCCTAATGGGTGCGTTATGAACAATAGCCCTAGAGACTCCATTTCAGCCCACATATTCCTTACGGGTAGCCATGAAGGTTTAGTTTTGGACATACTCCAAGTAGTCTCGAGTATATTTGGAGTCCCCCTTTCGCCTCATTTTAATCAACTCACACTTCAAATTTAACTTAAAACGTACCAAGAGGCAATCACAAAACATTCCCTCCAAGAACATGCAAGTATATTGATCTTATTGTTTGACTCCATTCTAAGGAACTGGTTATTTTCTTTCTTTATATAAATACTGTGTCTCAGCATTGTGCTTTCGTGTGTTTATTTTCATATCTTGTCATCTTTGATTGTCTATAGTTAATTTCCAAACTCCTAAGTAATTCATTCAGTTTAACATCACTACACTAAGTAATTATCCTTAGTAACTTAATAGGGTCTACCCCCTTGGCTTCGTTAGGAGTTGAGCCTAAACGAAGGAGTCAAGAACAAGGTGACAACCTTGACTTGAGACTTTCCCCCAAGGACACATCGAGTGGCTTGAAGATTTCTGCCACGTGACCCAGGTGTGTGAAAGGAGGCAACACCTACCAACCAACTCTCATCATGTATAGGCCCTAGGAAACCCATGGGTTTCCTAGCCCCCGAGGGCGCAGACCAATAATTTTGAGAGAAAATTCCTTTCCATTCTAGATCTTTCTTCATTCCAACCATTTATCAATCGTTCGGGTTTCCCCCTCCTCAAGTTTTTTTCCTCTTTTTCCACTCATATCTCGTCTAATTTCTAATTTCCCAAAGAAAATGAACTCCCAAATTCCTCACAGTGAAGTCCCTCCAAAAAACCAAATTCCCCCTTCTCCCCCCATAATTTCTCACCTAAATAGGATTTTCCACCTCCTCCATTTTCCTCGCGTTTACTCCGTTGCCTCCCATCAAATTCCACGAAACCCCAAATGTTTATTTTCTTTATTATTTAAAATTTCAAATACAATAAAATAATATATATTTTTCATCCATTTCCTTCAGGAGTTCAATGCCATTATGGTTAATTAAAATTGTTTATCATATAGTATTTACTACTCTTGAAGAATTCAATTTTGTATCTTTATGAGGCTGTGGGTTAAATTAGAAGACCCACTCACGGTTCAAACATTAAATTGATTAAATGAATAATAATTTATTAGTGATGAGATTGACCCATCAAGTTTTGTAGCGTTGAATATCTTTATTATTTTATTCAATTCAAGATCTAAAAATATTGGCATTGGTCTAATGGAATCCTACCCTATCTTGTGGGTTCAATTAATTAATTTAATATACCATTTTAACTTATGATGAAATAATTTAGTTAAATAAAGAATTTATTTAATTAATTCACACACACACACACACACACACACACACACACACACACACACACACACACACACACACACNATATATATATTCAACAATGTTTATGATAAGGGAACTCATTATCATTATTAATATAAAATAATAATAATAATATAATAATAATAGATAGTGAACTAATGATCGTGTATGTAATGATTTTTTTGATATGTACGTATCCTACTACCAACATAGTACCCTTGTATTTATAAAGAATGCACCCTTGAGGGTTAAATAAATCATGCTAGACAATTAAACAATATATCTATATTATTTACGACGATTCTCGAGTGAAAATTATAACTAACAACACTTAGTTAGTTTCCTATCATAGTGTTTATGCCTATTTAATGAATACTTAAATGACTTGTTTAACTTGTATATTAATAACCTAACACTCAATATCTATTTAGGATCAATGTATATTCAACTCACGTATTCGCAACAAGTTACACAATTGTTTAACATGAAGGTATTGGTATAGCAATACTAGTGTACATATGCAAAATGTGCATGCATGGCCAGTGCATGCACAAGATGGACATGTACTATAAACATAAATAATATTTCCTATGTATAAGTGCTAACTAATAATAATATTTTTTCATGCAATTAGAAAAGGTATGCATAATAATAGCATTACTAAAACATCAGCGGATATTTTATGAGTTAACCTTATAATATTTTATATCATTATTTTTATGCTTACATTGGTTTAATCAATAAAGTAAAAGGAAGGTCACCTACTACAACTAAGTCAGAACCAAGGAACCCCCAACCCTGAATAGTACTAGTTAACAATATCATCCCATCCTAACCTATGTTCGCACCCTCCCTATCCTTCCGCTGCTAGTATAGAAGTGGATGTGGGTTTCACTGACCTGACCACATAAGAACGTGAGAGAAATAGCGTTAGCTGAAAAATGGACCTAGACTTTCATTACAGGAATCCAACTATCATCATCACATTAGCTTGGGGAGCGTATGCCAACACGAGCCTCCCATGACCTCGGGTATCATAGAAACACAGGGTGGAACACATCCCTCTGAACATCCTCAATCTATACCCCATCAAAACCATACTGTGTTGTTATCGAGATTATTGGTCTGTGTCATTGTATCATCAAATTTTCTAAACAAGGCTCTTCTACAAAAATAGGTACTATGCCGCACTTCATATAAAGTATCGAGTTATTACATAGTCCATGTGTATTTTGGATTAGTACTTTGAAAACATAGATTCATAACAATATCTCCATTCAATAATCAGTTGGTGCATATTATCAACATCATATCCTTTCATTGCATAAATCATTAAATTGATCACGTGATGGTTCGATATCCACATACCGCATCATATATATCATATTTATCAAGGATTACAATTAAACATACATTGGTGTTATGAACAAAGGAATCTCATGATAACTATAACATAGTAACCTCACAAACATAATAATAACATCATAATCAATGTATCAAAATCAACATAGTAACATCTTAAACATAGTAACAACATATGATCATGTCTATGAGGTCATAAATATGGTTTACTAAGTCAAACTGAGTCCAACATATACTGACCAAAATAAAATGCAGCATGTCTATATGAAAATATGTCTAGTCAAATTATGGGGCATTACATACAATCACCCTTCAGGAAACTTCGTCCCAAATTTATTGTTATGCATGGTTATAATAATGTATTATTATGTTAAATATATGTGTCTTGCTACTATAAGCCATTTGTTACGGTGGTCCCACTTGAACCCATACTTGATGAATCATGTCAAAGTTATCTTATAGCTTTACTTCTTTTATCACCTAACATGTGGTTTTATAATTCATCCTAAATCACATCGTATTAACTAGTATAATTTCTTCATGACTTCCCATTTATAACCCACATCAAGGTTCATTATTCCTTATGAAAGTGTTATCTACAACAGTTTAGATACTTGCAATTTGTTCTTTTTAATAATACTCATTTTGTTATTGTGATTTGCAAGAAAATATCATACCTAACTAATTTCCTCATTTATATATCATTACCATATAATATATCTAATTTCTTAATGTTTGAACTCACATCATTTTTCTAATTTCTTAATGTTTGAACTTTTAACTTATTTAACATATATCCACGTTTCCCTTAAGTTCTATTTTTCTTAATATCTATATATATTCTTATATATATAAATCATCCCATTAACCTTCAATAAGGAATTTATCCTTTCACTCTAGACATTTATTATTAATCAATTATCATTCTAATTTGATTGTTTTTACAAAATTTTCACCCATGAAGCTATTGGCATACAACACCTTCATTTGGCTTAGGAACATTTAACTAATAAATGTCTAGGAATATTTATTAATTGATTTTATGGTGGTTACTACACACACACACACACACACACACACACACACGTATATATATATATATATATATATATATATATATATCAAAACAAATGGCTAGAGTATCATAGTCATAATCTCTTGTATGGATATGATTTCGAGCATAGGTATCAGCTTGGTTGTTGTGATGAGAGATTACAACAAAAATAGCATTAAAATTTGAAGTCGTATTTCTTAATCTCCCTTTTTAGTTGTAAGCTCGCTTAAGAATATAATTTAACTTCATGCCATAAGGAAAATGGATAACATTATCATACACTGTAAGACTAACACAACCATTTAACTTCTTGTTGGTAAACACTGATAGGTCTGTGGAAATTGAACCCAAGAGATAGAACAATTACACTCACAAAATTGCTAATCAAACATGCAAAATAACATCAAAGGAGACTAAAATTGGAGCATAACACTAATCTGTATTGAATAAGTGTACAATAGCGAACCTTGTGAAGTAATACGATGCTACAATATATAATTACATGAGAGATCCGAATGCATAAGGATGCCATTCGAAAAGGTCAAAAAGTAGGGTTACTAAATCTAGTCAAATTCCCCATAGGTGCATAAAGAAGTTTCCAAATCCATCAAGATGCTCATGAATTGGCTAAGTGAAGTAGGAAACCTAATTAGGGATGGAAAGACAACTCATACATGCTTTTATTAGGAGAAAAGGATGGAGGATGATGTGGGAAAAAAATAATTCAACTACACCAAGTCTAGCGTTTCCTTTTTCCTTAATTCTCAATAAAACAAGCAACTTTTCAGAAAAAGCAGATATGGGCTTTGGAGGATCTGGAATAAAGAGACATGCTAAAATGGGTTTCCAAGAAGTTTCCTAAGTGCTCCATGACTCAGTTTTGGCATGTGTTGACTTCTAGGACATGCAGAAGGCAACTAGCATAGAGTGGAATCTAGAAGACTATGTAATAAGACAAAAAGGATTTAATTAATGTCTAAGGTAGGTAACTATGGGTTGATTATTCTAACACCCCCCTTTAAGCCTGAATTTATGAGTAAATATCAGAAAACTATAGAGCCTAGCAACAAGGATTAGTCACCCTTTACATATTGCTTGTCCATATAACCAATGAAAGAGGCAAAAACCCAGTGGTTGTTAGGTATAATATTTCACCTCCTACGGACAGCAAGGTGTTCCACTAGTCTAATTGGTTCATATCTAGAACAAATAGATCACAGAGGCTGATAACTCTCCCTAGATGTTGTAGATATCTGGAATACAAGGCTTTGACAGTTCACCTACATACCTCCAATCAAGATCAACACGAAAATAGATCAAAGCAACCAAAATATGATCTACTAATCTATGCTAGTGACTAAGGAATCTAGCAATATATATCTGAAATCAAACATCAACAATATATATGGGACAAAAAATCAAATTGCATTAGAAATATGAAGAAGTTTACAGCCAAGCCTTAGTGTTTACATGCATCTCCATGAAAGCATCTCTTCATCCCAAAAAGCTCCAACTATGGCTCTTTATGATCTCTCCAAAGGATCTTGGGCCAATAATCAATCCAACAATATACAATACCTTCAAATGTTCTCTCCTCAACCATGGCTATGAGCTCATATTTATAGGGCTTTAATGGATAGAGATGGTTGAGAAATTAGTGGGTGAGGTTGCCTCTAAGATCCTAGGATGAGGGATCTCAAGCTCAACCCACCCACAATAGTAGGGATAAGGAAGTACATGAGGCTTATCATCTAGAAGCCTCAAGAAAATTATCTTTTTCCATTTTTACCCAGGGTACCGTGCTTCTCCTTCTATGACAGAGCAATTATGGTAATAACTGCCTATGGACCAAAGGCAATGGGCAGTGGCACCACTTGTGGACACCCAATGAAAGGCGATGCGAACAGGGTTACTACTCCTGGATAAAGGGATAGGCGTGGTGTTGGGGATTTTTATGATAGATTGATAAAAACCATTTAGTTTCCACTCCAGAAGCTGGGATTCAGGGCAAGTAGGTATGTCAAATGTATTATCACATGATGGTGACAGGATTTTGGTATAACAGGATGCCCCCCAAAGCATGAGTCTTAGAGGGATATGATAAACGAGAGCTTTGAGAACAAGTCGTCGCCAGGAGATGAAAATGTCGGCTTGATCGGAGTATGCAGTCAAGTAGGCATCTGTAGTACATCAGTATGTTGAGTCATAGACACAAGTAACCAAACTCATAGCTGTAGACCAATACAAGGAAGATCCATGAGTGGAATAAACAAGCATGGATACTATAATATAGCATAGATCCATGTGATAGAGGACTCAAACTTTGGACATAGCTACCAGACATACAACGTAGATCTATGCCATACAAATGCAAATTTGAGCATAGCCATGACCATACAAATGTGGATCCATCCTAGACATACAAAACTCCATTGCAACCTGGGGAAAAAGCAATGAGTGGTTTTAAACAAATGCCCAAGGTCTTCGTCTCGTCTTCCATAAAGTACAATTCTATCCACGTGATTACAATGATCTGAATTCGAACATGGTATAAACCACTTGATTAACGGTCAATGATGTGAAACGTTAACAAGAGCGAGGGAGATCACCATTAATGTCAATGATTCCCAATGTACCCTAGTACAATCTACTGAGTACAAATAAATTTCCTGATGTCGAACACCCAGTTGATTCTATTGATCAAAGGTCAATGATGTGAACCTATGTCAAGACCAAGAGAATCTGTCATTAAGGCATACAGATCTCAAGGTACTAAATATTGTTTCTAAGACTATTTCCTGGATGATGAGCTGATGTCGATAGGAATGTTCTTGTCGAAGGAGGGCCATGATGAGTCCCACTTCAACGACATGAAACTCGAAACATAGTTCTGGAATGATGTGAATGTAGTAAACATATGACTAACTCAAAATATACTGACACAAAGACTGTGTAGACTACAGACGTAAACCTTCTTTAGATCCCCTTTTGAACATCGGGCGGCATGACAAAATGACTTAGCAGCATGACTAAATAGGAAAAATACACAATGCAACAATGGACAATGCATTCTTTTGAAAGACTCAAAGGATTGACATGCCTCATGAAAGTGGATCATGACGGAGATCAGCTGAATACCCAATTGACTGACATGATTGTGCAGACAAGTGCCATGTTCAAAGGTAATGACAAACAACTGCCATTATTTGCAAAATGATTTCCCTTCCCATTTCCCCCATCATGATTGATGAGTGGCTCTTTTCAATTTTACGAGTTCAGAGAGGGTAACAAACACTCGATATAGCTTGTCAGAAGACAAGTCCAGTCTCATATGTTTTATGAACCTGAGAGAGGAGGGGTTCATCCCCAAAATGGGTCTATCAATGTTTAAGTTAACGAGTCCACTGAAAGAAAACTCGGTGTTGTTCATGTTTAGAGAGTCTGAATGAATACATAAGAAAACTCCATGGGGGTCCTTTTTCATATGATTTAGTCTCTAAGGCTTGAAAAAGTGTAAAATCATACCTTAGAGAACTCTTCCAGTCATGATTGGCTAGATCGTTCCTTTCTCATAAATAGTCCTATCCGAACCAAGAAAGAGATAACCTACCGTTGGACGGATGACTCTTCAAATAATTTAATGAGCATGAAGAAGACAATATCGCTCGAAAATATTTTTGTATTTAGGGATCCTGAAAAGGGTTTAAAGAGAAATCCATGAGGTTTCTTTACACAACATAGAGTTTAACGATCCTGGAAGGAATCAGAAATGGACTTGACGACTTTTTCATATTTAAGGAGCCTGAAAAAGAGGTGAAAAGAGGACTCCATGATGCTTCTTTACACAATGGCGTATTTTACGAGCCTGGAAAGAAACTTGAACTAGACTCGAAACTTTGATAGTGTAATTTTTATGAGCATAATAAAGTGTGCTAATAAATGCTCAATGGCCTTTTCCATTTTGTGAAAGTACGAAAAAGCCATAAACAAACTTTCCAAAGCTTCCTACTAAATTCAACCTGCAAACGACTCACAAACAAGTGTTAAATGCATTCAACATCAACATTAAGGGATTATGAGAAATAGATTTTGACCAGAACATGATGTAATATCAAAACTATAGTAAGTCAGACCTAAAAAATGTCTATATAAGGCAAGTAAATAGTAAAAAATCAAACATTTCACTATTTACCTCTAGCAGAGAGCACTTGGAGCATTTTCTATCCATATCTTCCACAGCTGATACCAAGAGTTTCCACCATCCATTTTCAGTCTCATCAGTTGCATGTAATAGCTAAGACCTCTATATTTCATTTCATAGCTTCTATTTTGGGATTTCGTGGGGTTTTGGGCCTACTTGGAAAGCCCTAAAATCCAATATGCGGGCACCACGGCTACCCCTTATGGGATAGGTGGTACCACCTGAGAACTGCGCCAAGAATACAATGGAGAGGCGGTGGGACCGTCTGTCTCCAACGGGGCACAGGCGGTGTTGGCAGTGGAGAAAGTAAAAAAATGATATGGGTAAGATTTACTCGTTCTTTTGATTTGCAATGATTCAATAATGAGATTAATACATACCATTGTTGTTTTTGGCAGGTCTAGGAGTCCAAAATATGGTGATATGAAAGGAAAGAACACATGATGACGAGGATGTTGCTACTGAAAGGAATCCGCTTTGCATTACCGCACTCTGCGACGATAGGCTCTTAAAGTTCTTCCAGACACCAAGCATGGTGGCCCACGAGAGATTACTGGAACACATACTGAGAATGTGGAATCCAGAACAATAGTATTTTGAGGTGGGGGCACACATACTTACAGTGGAGGTAGAGGATATATACTTCCTGACTGGCCTATCAAGACAGGGTTCCCCCATCTCACTGATAGGTTCCCATGGCAGGGACATTACCACCATAGAGCTTATAGATTGGCACTCCATACTAGGTATAGGTACATCGGGGAAGAAAATCCCCATCAGGGTAGTGACAGACAACGATCTACGGATTGTTCTGTTCACCATGCAGAGGGTGGCAGGGAGCCAAGGTGTGCATCAAGCATCCAAGTCACATATGCTATATGCCCTAGAGGCTATGGCACCTACGGTGTTCAACTGGGTAGAAGCATTGCTTCCAATCTTCAAGGATTAGCTGACTAAATGTTGATAGGGAGAGCTAAAGCAGTTTGGATTTCGTTCCATATTAGCTTGCTTCTTCTTTGAAAGGGTCCCATAGATGAGGCTCCAAGTGAATTTCTGGAGTCTGAGAGCATGGGATCCCCGTATGCTGAGGTGGGTCCAAGTCATGGCCCACACAGGAGTAGGTAGGTGCAGAGTGAAGTTCGGTGATCTGTTTTTCAGATGGTTGTGGGATCATATGCTCATGGTTAAGGACTATGCCTATGAGGGCACAAATTTTAAAGGTGATCTTGACCTACCACTCCCACCTAGAGGGTAGTGGGGTGACATTGGTAAGAAGCAAGAAACCCTAGCAATGGAAAATGTTTTTATGTTTTTTATGTTTTATATTTTTTATGATAAGTGACGAGACCTATTTGTCTTCATGCATATGTTGGAGCAGCAAGGCCTAGATGAGCATATTCGTTAGACAGGCAAGCCGAAGCTCGTTTCATGCCACAGGGTAATGATATCATTAGGGAGCTAGAGGAGAACCTAGAGAGGTTGACTCTGGAGATCCCAGATGCTGATATAGATGACCTCCTGACTAGATATCAGAGATGTATGACGAGAGTACCAGGCCAATTCAATAGGATACTATGCCGGGTGGATCGAGTAGTGATGTGTTATCACGAGCACCATTAGTGGATGAGACATGTACACTGAAAGATGATAGCTTTAGGATTTTTGTATGATGATTTTTCCTGAAAGCCTACGTGCTTCAGATGAGGTCTCGCGACCTATATTTTTGTAAAACCTTTTCGTATATATATATATATACACATACTTTTACACGGTGTTTATTTGTTTCAAATGGATAAATGTGTTTTCAATGAGTTCTATGTATCTTTAAATGTTTAATTACAATGTACCATGTTTGATTAATGTCATGAATGGGAAATATGCCAATCTATGATGTAATTAGCAAATGAATCCGCAACTAAATTATGTTCCCTAGGGATATGCCTATAGGTAATGGTTCCAAATGATATTTATAACAAACGTACCCTCTGGAAGAGGCGGAGGAGCACTGGGTTCCTAATGGTGTAGACATGGTTTAAATGACAAACCATGAGCCAAGATTCCATCAAAACTACTAGATCATGGACATCCTAGGAGGCAGCTTTAGTGAGAAGACCGATGACTGCTTCATACTCGGTGATGTTATTAGTAGCGGGGCCTAAGAAAACCGCTCATGAACTGACCAAATATTCAGCTAGGGAATAGAGAACCCAAGCAGCCGAGGATAGATTCATGGTGCGGCGGAAAGGACCATCAACGAAGCCGTAGAAAGCCATCTGCATAACCAAAACATGGTATAAATAGATGCAGACAGTAAAAATCAAAACCATATTGAAAATACTAAAAGCACACTAAAATTCAATCAATATACATATATACAAGATACCATCCAAGAAAACCTAGGCATAGTACCTTTTTAGGTACAACCCATTGCGAGGTTTCCCCAAAGGGATTCCATCATAATCGACTAACTCATAGGCTCCTTTCTCTAACACCTTGGAAATAACGAAAGGTCCATACAACATAGACTCGAACTTACCCTTCCCTAGCTTGTCATATCTCTGGTCATAAGTCAAAACTAGGTCACTCTCATTAAAAACACAAGGCTGGACAGATTTACTATACTGCACCTTGACGCATTTCTTATGTGCCCCATTAGCCAAGGTACCATCTCTACGAGTCTCATCAAGGTTATTCAAGTACAAAAATCTCACTTCCTCTATGGAAGTGTCTGGGAGAAGTTTGACGGCAAGTTGTAAAGATGGAATCTGACATTGGATCAGCAAGATAGCTTCAAGTCCATAGACAAGCTGGAATGGTGTGCAACTAGTAGCTGTTTTCAAAGAATTCCAATAAGCCCAAAGAGAGGAAAAAAGAACGAGATTCCAATTGGATTTATGATCTCCAATCATCCGACAAAGCATAGTTTTCAAAACTTTGTTAATGGCCTCTACCTAACCATTAGCTTGTGGATAATACGGCGTAGAGTTTTCATGGCGAAAGCCTAGCTTAGCACTCAATTCCTCCATCATTTGATTATGGAAATGGATACCACAAATCCAATAAGATGTCCCATCTCAACGCAGAAAACACATTTATGCGGATTGAGCCATATATTATAATGACGGCATCTCAGGAATATGTCTCTAAGATGACCAGGATGGTCCTCCCATCACTATGAATGAGTAGGGAGGCGACGATACAGGGATATAATCCAAAGGGGCATCCACCACTTCTACTTGGATGGAAATGGTTTTTCCCCCCAGCTAAACCACGAGGGCTTATATGAGACCATGGGGTTGGAAACCTCGTCCATCAAAGGCTTTAAGGGTCGTAGGTGTTGCAATAATCTCGGGAGAGCCAAGAGCTTTCCAACAAGTCAGAGATAACACCGAGGTCGAAGCTTCTTCATCTTGTACCATTCAAAGACTTTCTTTGCCACTACTTTCATAATGATCTGAAAAGCAAGTTTATGTGGTAATCTAGGTTTATAGTTATCAACATTGAAATGAATCAAGTTAGTGTTATCTGGGTCTAAAGCTCCTAAAGCTGTCAACAATTTATTGCACTGTGTGGGGCAACTTTGGAGTACTTCTACGGTAGACATCGCACAAGGTGCCTGAGCGAGATCTTCAACCACATTATAAACTTGAGAAAATAAAACATTGGGATTAAAGAAAACCTTCTAAATATTACTCTTTGGTGGGCGCAAAATCATGTCGAGAGTAGGCTTCTTGATAGACAAGGGAATAGTAGATGAGGATTCCAGAGAACTATTAGAGCGAGCTTTCGCTGAAGAAGATTGAGCTTCTTGCTTATCTATGGGTTTATCATAATTATAGCTTCCAGTTTGCAGATGGATGGTATCTGAGGACGTCATACAAATTTCCTCTCATGAGCTAGAGTTACCTTGGTTGGACATGTGGTCTACCATTTGTTGTTGAGAGGGAAAGGGATCTGTAAGTACTGCAGGTGTAGGATTAGATTTCAGAAACCGGGAGATTTCGTCTTGACAAGGACACTCCTTTGAAAAGTGGTCACCACCACAGAACAAACAAGGATATTTAGCCTTCCTTTTCCCTTTTTCATTGTCATTATTGGTTGATCGTGGGGTCTCTAGTTGGTTTCCAGGTTTTTTATTTTGATTTTTACCTTTCTTTTTATTACCCAAGGTTTGAGTACTTTGAATAGAATTGACCTCGGCATAAACCTTGGGATTTGAAGGAGTAGCAGTTTGGGTTTGCTTGGCAAGTTTCGCTGCGGATGGGGACTGGATTGAACCAACAATCCCATCAACAGGTACTTTTGCTAGTGGCTTGGCAGGGTCAGTACTGGGGCGACGAGCTTGAGGAATTAGGTCATAAAGAGTCTTGGACTGGGAATAGACCAAGTCTAGGTACTAAGCCAAAATAATAGCTTTCTCTTCAGTGATGGCACCGCCCATGGCCACATCTCACGAAATAGGAGGCCATAAGGACTTAATGAACCAATTGGTTAACAACTGATCCAAAATAGGGGCCTTAATAAGCCTTCTCCGCCTTCTCCACTCATGAATATGATCAGAAATGTGGGTGGAGGTGTTCTGTCGCAGAGAAGTTAAAATATCAGTGCCAATTTCATAATGAATAGGGAGTTGAAAGTGTGTAAGAAATACGGTTTCCAATGAGCCAAAATAAACAAACGAATGTTGTGGGAGTTCAATGTACCACTTTGCAACCGTACCGGTCAAATTTTGCTAAAAGAGTTGTAACCGAATGAAATCATCCGTGAGGGAGTTCGAGGAACACCACAAATGAAAAGTCATAACATGATTCCGCGGATCTTCACCCTGCTTCCCATCGAATTTTGGAATATTCGATGGTAACTTTACTGAAATTGGAGGCCACGAGGGATTGTGGCGAATGGGATAATTAATCAACTTGGACAAATCAGGAAAGTACAAAGTTATTAGGAAAGGTAACTGTCTATTTGGTTCCACATACTGGTAATATTGATATGGCATATAATTGTGAGTAGGGCCATAGGTAGACTGATAAACAGGTTGCTGTGAGGAAGAACCATCGGAAGATTCACCCATTGGGGGTTGATTACCAGAATTAGGACTGCTAGGACCACCCAGGCCTCCAGGAGGAGGAACGCCAGAGCCAGTGGGACCACCAGGAACACCGGGACCACCAAGACCACTAGGACCACCAGGAGCCAAACCACCAGACCCTCCGGAGCCTCCAAGAGGTGGAAAACCTCCAAAGCCACCGGAACCACTAGGTGGAAGGCCACCAGACCCTCCATATCCATATGGAGGAAAGCCACTAGGTCCCCCAGGACCATAAGGAGGAAATTTTCCATATCCTTTAGGACCATGAGGTCCCCTAGGGAGAGGACCTCCATAAGTGGTCCTCCCACACCTCCTGCAGTATGTATAGGTATCCCTCCCATGGATGGCATGTAAGACTAGTGGGGTTGCTCCCATGGCATAAAAGTGTGACTAGGGTATGGAATTACAGCATGAGGTTCTCCTGTAGGATTATATAGATGATTACCTATAGGTATCTAATAACCATAACCACTAGAATACTGAACGGTAACAGGTTGTGCCCCCGAGGGTTAACGTTAGCTATATGGGGGATTTACCACATTTGTGTGGGTGGGAGGGACAAAAACTATAGACGTTTCTATGTTATAGGTCTACTCTTGACTAGGTACAACTCGGGTATCAGATAACATAGGTCATGCTGGGGGTTTCCCCCCAGCTTTCAAAGGTACTAACGAAACAGAAATTGAGGGTTGGGCCCCAGATGCAAAAGACCTAGGAGAATTTGAAACAGACATAACATAATAGGTGAGAGGGGTGGAAATTTGAACTGGCTTGCGGTGTGTCAATGGACGATCTATATTCGGTTCAATGGGTCTCATAGATTCAGCGAGTGAATGATATCCCCTAGGAACAGATGTGGATCTTGGTAGTGATGGACCGAAGATGTTATCTATCTTCTTATCAATCTCCTATGCATGGAGGATAGAAGCACAATATTTCCTATGTTCTTCTTCCAAGTCAGAAGAGATTGCATGGGTGCCAAATGAAGCAATGGCTTGACCTAGGAGGGTTTCCAAAAATGCAGCATTGGGACCAAAATCCAGGCGAGCAACATCATCAACATGTCCTTCAATGGGAGAATGGAATGATGAATCTTCCTAGGAATGTTGTTGGACCAAGGGAGGCGAGTGTGAATAATATGGTACTCCACTTTCCACCACCACATTATCTCCCACACGGGAGGTGGTAGCAGCTCCTTGGTCGATAGATTCCATAGGATTTTCTCCTAAAATAGGAATAAAATCAGGTGGCAAGCCCCGTACTCTTCTGGAATGTCTTAACCAGCTAGTTTGTACAGTTCCTTTCTAGACTAGGGTCTAAAAATCTATAAAAAAACATGCCAAAATACTCCCCTAGTCAAACTATAGGTCAAAACAAGCAGACTTAAAATGACAACAGGAGTTCAAAAGTCAAGTCTCTCACTAGGATTGTCAAGCATGTGCCACTTGCGATATACCTCAAGGGTACGTGTGTAGTAATCTCCCTAAATGTTGTCTTCGGTGTATGGCTCCAAAAAAGACGGCCAAATGGATTTTCTCAGATCAATAAGGTACCCTAGTGGGGTCTCCCGATATACTCAAGGTACGTGCGAGCTCGAATCGATACTAGTGTTGTCTAATGCATAACCATATAGAAGGGGCCTTCAAATATACAATCGAGTATGTGAGGTACCTTTCTATATACCTCAAGGGTACGTGAAAGGCCGTTCGATATACCGATGGTACGTGGAAGAACCGAGTGAGTCCCGAAATGTAATGCTGACAAAATAACGACAGCTCCTACATTTTACGATGCCCGAACACGTCTCTAACATATCACTCAAGTTACTACGTAAATTTTAACCTATAACTACCGTTAATTTTAACTTGTACGGTTAGGTTAATGCATGATGTTTTGACAGAAAAGTAAAACCATGCAATATGCTTGTGCAAATGTTTACTTTATTGTTCAATATGCCTACTTACGGGAGAGAAGAGAGTGTTTTTCTTTTTGTTTCAAAACCAAAAATTATTCTAGTCAACAGTCATGAACATCAAATCAAAGACAAGCAAACACTTTTACAAACCAAACTCTTCTTTTCGAAAGGAAATGAGAAGGGTGAGAATCTCTTTTCCTAAAAGAACAACACCAAGCACAGCTATATGCCAATGCACTCTAACTTTTCAAATTTCTCAAAAACATAAGCAAATCTAACTTAAAACTACCATTTTATTTTTATTTTGATTGAGATAGTCCTATATGCATGAGAGACGAAAGATCATAAAGGTCTTGAAAGCTTGTAAATCCAATCAGAAAGGCGAGATCCAACGCTCAAATATGATGTCCTAATCTCAAGCAAAACTTTTCTTTTTTGAAGGAAAGAAAAAGATGTTTACTATGCACGTAAGAAATGAAATCTAGAAGCTAATCTAGTGTTCTTCTTTCAGCATATGCAACTAAAAGAGACTTCAATGAGTACCCTAACTTTCAGAAAACAAGAAATCCTTCTTTAAGCACAACCAACAAGCAAGAAGCGGATGAACAATAAAAAAGACTACACAAAATTTTGAAATTCCACTCAAATCAATCTTAAAGCATCAAAATAGCAAGCCACACACATCAAATTCAATAACACAAGCCTGATAAAATAACTGAAAGCAAACAAAATTCCAAAATTTTTCAAAGAAAAATGAGGAAAAAGAGTTTTGGACTAATGCCTACTTGGTACCGCACTTTGTAGGTGTTCTATGAGCATTTCCAAAGCAGCACCGCTTCTTGCAAACCAGATACATGTGATGGCACCGCTTACTGCTCATTGTGTTCAGGCAGTGGCACCACTCCTCATACAAAGCATGGCCGTGGTTCCCTCTAGATGGCCAAAACAAAAAAGAGAACCATGGATAAGATAAAAAAAGACTAGATCAAGGCAAATACTGTCGAATTGAATGTGGTAACAAAGCATAAAAGACCGAAATGACTTAGATCTGAACAGATATGGAAATTTCAAACCTAAATAATACAAATCAGAAAGTAGATCTGAATGAAAAGAGTTGAAGAAGACGGATCTTGGATTCGGATAAGAGTTGTAGACTGAGGAATATCAAACAACTGAATACAAATTCCCCAGCAGAGTCACCAGATTTGTTAGCTGGAATATTTCACCTCCTGGGAACAGCGAGGTGTTCCACTGGTCTAAATGGATTAGATCCAAAACAAATAGATCATAGAGGCTGATAACTCTCTTTAGACGTTGTATATATCTGCAATACAAGGATTTGATAGTTCACCTACATACCTGCAATCAAGCTCAACACGAAAATAGATCAAAGAAACCAGAATATGATCTACTAATCTATGCTAGTGACTAAGGAATCTAGCAATATATATCTAAAATCAAACATCAACAATATATATGGGATAGAAAATCAACTTGCATTAGAAATATGAAGAAGTTTACAAGCAAGCCTTAGTGTTGACATGCATCTCCATGAAACCAGCTCTTCTTCCCCAAAAGTTTTGACTCTAGCTCTCTATGGTCTCTCCAAATGATCTTGGGCCAATAATCAATCCAACAGCATAACAATACCTTCAAATGTTCTCTCCTCAACCATGGCTATGAGATCATATTTATAGGGCTTTAATGGATAGAGATGGTTGAGAAATTATTGGGTGAGGTGGCCTCTAAGATCCTAGGATGAGGGATCTCGAGCTCAACCAACCCACAATAGTAGGAATAAGGAATTACATGAGGCTTATCATCTAGAAGCCTCAAGAAACTTCTCTTTTTCCCTTTTTACCTAGGTTACAATGCTTCTCCTTCTATGACAGAGCGGTTTTGGTAATAACCACCTATGGACCAAAGGCAATAGGTGGTGGCACCGATTGTGGACAACCGATGAAAGGCGGTGCAAATAGGGGTACCACTCCTGGATAAAGGGATAGGTGCAGTGTTGGGGATTTGTATGATAGATTGATAAAAACCATTTAGTTTCCACTCCAGAAGCTAGGATTCAGGGAAACTAGGTATGTCAAATGTCTTATCACATGATGGTGACAGGATTTTGGTACAACAGTGGGAAATTCCTCCCTTAAACATGGATAGGAAAATTAGATTTGGAAATCTTATCATCAATCATCCTTCACAGCATGATCAGAAATCCCCAGTAGTGATTTGAGATTGTTGAATGTCTTCTCACAAAAAACTTTGGTGAAGATGTCTCCTACTTGTTCTGAAGATGCATGGAAGAGTAGATGAATGGTACCATCATGCACAAGTTATCTATTGTAGTGCACGTGGATCTCAATGTGCTTGGTTTGCTGTCTCTGAACTGGATCATTGCAGATTTGAATGGTGCTCTGATTATCATTGTAGATAATAGTTGAAAACTATAATTTGAAGCCACATTTTCCAAGTATTCCCTGCAACCACAAACATTGAGTTGTTTCATTTACAACTCCTCTATACTCTGCTTCTGTAGATGAGAGTGCTATGGCACTTTGTTTCTTGCTTCATCAGATGATTGGTTCTTCTGAAATCATGAACACATATCCTAATGTTGACTTTCGATCTATGTTGTCACCTTCCCAATCACTGTTAGTAAACCCAATCAAATCAAGATCAGTTTTTGCTTTGTAGAAGATCCCATGAGTTCTTGTTGCTTAAAGAATGTTTAGGATCCTTTTGGCTGCCCTCCAGTGGATCTCGTGACTCTGATCCATGTATATTGAAGCCACACTAACTGAATAAGATAGATCAGGTTGATTGTGTGTAATATAAATAAAACACCCAATCAACTGCCTATACAGTGTATTATTTACCATAGGAGAAGAACCCACTTCTTCAAGCTTAACTCCTAAAAGGAAGGGAGTCTTGCTTGGCTTGCAATATTTCATGTTGAACTTATTCAGAAAATATAAGTCATACTTGGAATGATGTTCTTTGATTCCATATTGGGATTGAACAATTTTGAGACCCAAGAATTGGCTCAACAATCCCAAATCTTTCATAGAAAATGCATGGTTCATTGCATCCTTCAAGGAGGCAATCTCTTTATTTGAACTCCCTGTCATTATAAGGTCATACACATACAAGACAATAATCATCAAAGAACCATGAATCATCTTCAAATAGACATTAGGATCAGACTTGCATCAAACAGAACCCAGTGACAGCAAAAAGCCATCAATCTTGGCTTACCAAACCCTGGGGGCTTGCTTGAGCCCATACAATGATTTTTTTAACCTGCATGCTAAAAATGGATTAGAAACAAACACTTTAGGTTTCTGCATGTAAATATATCTAGTGAGATCTCCATTTAGGAAAGAACATTTCACATCCATGTCATGTACCTCCCACTGCTTTGAAGCTACAATGGCTAAAGCTAGCCTTATCAAGTCCATGTTTTGCACTGGTGCAAAAGTTTCATTGTAGTCAATACCATGTACTTGTGAGTAGCCCTTAGATACCAATATTTCCTTATAGTTAAAATGTGAACCATGAGCAGAAAACTTAGTCTTGAAAACCCACTTACATTGAACTAGCTTCCTCCCTGGGGGAAGATCAACCCATTCCCAAGTGTTGTTCTTCTGGATCGAGCTGAATTATTCTTTCATGTGCTACCTATGCATATGTCTATGGACCTTATTCAACCATCAGATAGCACTTCTCAGCAAATAAAGTATCTTTCATACAAAGGGCACTCTCAAACTGAGATCTAGTCCTCCTAGTGTCACTAGGATTTCCAGCTAGTTCCCCAGCTGCATGAATGGTCTTTGTCGCCCATTTTGGTATTGTAGGACTGTCAGGATCTGCAATCAAATTATCATTGTCAGACATATCAGAATCAGCAAACTCAATAGTTTATCCACTTACAGTCAATGGATCTGGTGGTGAAGAAGACTCTCCAACTTCAACTGCTATTAAAGGATCTTCTTTGAATTGAACACTTATTTCAATGAAAGCTTTGTTAGTGCTCAATTTTATCATCTTGTACCCTTCTGAATATTCAGAATACCCAACAAATAGGCACTCTTGGATTTGGGGATGCAAATCCTTTCTCTTTTCAGTTGGAATTCTAGCCCAAGCCTTTGAGCCAAAAATCCTGAAATGGGTCACATCTAGCTTATGCCCACTCCAACCTTCGAAATGAGTCATACCATCAAGATGCTTATGAGGCACCCTATTCTAGATGTAAGATGCACAATTTATAGCCTCAGCCCAAAACTTTGGTGGAAAATTCTTAGCCTCCATCATGCAGGTTTCCATCTCCTTCAGTGACATGTCCTTTCTCTCAGCAACACCATTTTGCTGTGGTGTGTAAGGGATCGAATGTTGCATATGAATACCTGCATCTTTACAATACTGGATGAAATCAGAATTGACATACTCACCACCATTGTCAGATCTAAGGATCTTGAGTTTCCTCCAAGATTGGTTTTCAACCAAGGCTTTAAAGACTTTGAAGAGGTCAAAAACTTTAGACTTATGCTTTAGGAAGTAAACCCAACAATACCTGGAAAAGTCATCTATGAAGGTCAGTGCATATTTGTCTTAACTTATGGACATGTGAGGAAATGGACCAGCAATGTCAGTAAAGATCAACTCAAGAGGTGCAGAGGTTCTCTCATGACTATCTCTCTCAAATTTGTGCTCTAGGTGTTTTCCTAAGATACAACCTTGACAGAATCCCTTGGAAAACTTGATCTTTGGAAACCCTATGACCATATCTTTTTCACTCAAATCAGAAAGATACTTGTAGTTAAGATGGACACATATTTCATTCCCAAGCTTGCTTCCCTCATTAGCATGAATTAGAAGAGCAGAAGGGTTTGAGTAGGGTAGAAAATGGGAAAACATGTATACCTTTGAAGTGTGATCAACAACACCTTTTGCTATGACTTTACCATTCAAAATCTCAGTGATTTCAACATCATCAGGGGAGAAGATGACCTTCTTTGGAGACCGAGTGTGAGTCATCTGATACTCTGATAAGAGATTAGAGGCAAGACCTATAACATACAACACATTATCGAACTTATATTGGTCAAGATCAATCCTTCATTTCCCCAAACTATCAATGAGAGAGCCATCTCCCAAAACTATTGGTGGAACTTTCAACATGTCAAGAGAAGAGAATGCCTCTTTTGTCGAAACCATATATCTAGAAGCTCCAGAGTCTATGCTAAAGCTAGGTGAGATTTATGTGCCAGCAGCCAAGTGATGTACTCTCTCTCTGTCCTCTGAATTTGATCCTTCTTCCCTCATTTTTGAGCAGTCAGGAAGGGAGATGTTATTCTTCTCCAGGAGTTGGGTCAACAGGTCAATTGGCTTATTCATACAAGAGATCTTAGGATGATAGCCCTTAATATAGTATGCGCACTTGCTCATTTCTCCTTTGTTCATTTTCTTCTGTAATTTCTTCTTGGAACCTTGGGGATCCTCTTGAGACTTGTTCTTGTCTCTCTTTTGCTTAGGTGGATTTCTAGCTTTTTTCTTTCTTTTTGAATCCACCCTTAGATATCCATCAACAAAAGCTTGGTATTCGGAAGGTTTGATGGTGCCCATCATCACCAACTTATCTTTTCCTGTGTGAGGGATTCCATGAACTCTGCAAGCTTAGTCATCTTCCAGCATTGAGCCGTCAACTTGGTGGAATGGAAGGTCGAAACAAACACTGAATAATGAGGGACAAGCTTAGAAATTATGGCCAAAACTAGTTTATCTTCCTTATTTTCAATCCCACATAGTTTTAGCTGCAAAACAAGGGCTTTAAACTTGGAAAAATATAGTTGCAAGGATTCAAAGCTACTGGGACTCAAAGAGATCAGCTCATTCACGATTTGATGTCCTCTCATCTCATCTGCCTTACCAAAATTCTATACAGGCTTCTTCCACACTTCATTAGGTGATGTCAATCCATCAATATGGAATAGGAGGTCTCTTGAAATGCTTAGACATAGAATACCATAGGCCTCATCCCTCATGCTGTGCCATTTGATTTTCTTTCCAGCTGCATTGGGATCTTCCTCAGTTGCCATAGTAACCCTATAGATACCTTTCTCTCTCAACAATATCTCCATCTCATATTTCCACTCAAACAAATTGAATGGAGTCAAGATGATCTTCTGAGATCGGTCCATAGCTCAGAAACTATGCCATTCAGTTAGCAGAATATGCTCCCAGTCAAGATGTCGAGCCTGAAATAGAAATAAGGAAGGAGAGAAATCGATCTATAAAGGCTTTGATACCTTGTGTAAATTGAACCCAACATATAGAACAATTACACTCACAAAATTGCTAATCGAACATGCAAAATTAACATCAAAGGAGACTGAAATTGGAGCATAACACTAATCTGTATCAAATAAGTGTGCAATAGCCAACCTTATGAAGTAATAGGATGTTGGAATATATAATTACATGAGAGATTCAAATGCATAAGGATGTCATTTGAAAAGGTCAAAAAGTAGGCTTACTACATCTAGTCAAATCCCCCTTAGGTGCATAAAGTAGTTTCCAAATCCACCAAGATGCTCACAAAATGGCTAAGTCAAGTAGGAAAGATAATGAGGGATGGAAAGACAACTCATACATGCTTTTTTTAGGAGAAAAGGATGGAGGATGATGTGGGAAAAAAGCAAGTCAACTACACCTAGTCTAGCCTTTTCTTTTCCCTTAATTCTCAATAAAATAGACAGTTTTTTTAGAAAAAGCAGATATGCACTTTGGAGGATCTGGAATAAAGAAGACATGCTAAAATGAGTTTTGAGAAAGTTTCCCAAGTGCTCCATTACTCAGTTTTGGCATGTGTTGACTTCTAGGACGTGTAGAAGGGAACTAGCATAGAGTGAAATCTAGGAGACTAGGTAATAAGAGAAAAATGATTTAATTAATGTCTAACATAGGTAACTATGGGCTGATTATTCTAACAAGGTCACAAGTCAAGTGTTACTTATAAGTTATTAGTTATTGTATATTTCCTTCTTCTAGTTAAATGAGTTATCTCTCTCAAAATTGAAGTTATCCATACATGAAATAGGAGTTATCTGTGAAACAATTATTATTCACATAATTAATTGTTTATTTTTAATTTGCAATCTAGAAAATCATAGACACTTGTCCACCCCAAAATATTTAATAAAAATACATATACTTGTAACTATATACCTCACCCAAATAAAAATATATTCATCCCATTACACTCTATTTTATATCTCATTTTAATCTACAATATTTTCTTAGTTTCATTAATATGAATACCCTTTTATCCTCCATATACTAAAGTCAACCAGGATATAATATCTTTTATTATTTACATATCAAATTTAATTCTCATATATATATGAAATTCTTTCCCATAAACTTGTTTACTAAACACTAAGTTATTTTCTTAAATTATTAAATTAATATATATATATATATATATA
>LPNX010367660.1:157589-191356 GCA_001517045.1 Pseudotsuga menziesii
AAAGGGATGTAAACATAAGTATTCTCTCTTACTTAGAGAAGTTGAAATTAGTTTATTCTTTATGTCAATGTATGAACAATAAACATAGAATCTAAACAATAAACATGAGGATTCTATGTGTAAAAGTTTTATATGTCGAACTAAGAGGAAATGTTTGATTTCCACACTTCTTTTTTTCATTAAAATTAAATTATTGGTTCTAAATAGCACATATATGAATGTATGATGAAGTAATTTCTAATATTACTTACTTTTGTGTAATTTTGTGTATTGATGCTCATAACATTGTTAATATCTATGTTCCATTTTTTTATTTATAATTATGTGTCAAATTAAAATTCATTTTCTAATTAAAATTCATTTTTTAAAAGTATATGATGAGTATAAAGTATTAGTTGAATTTAATTAAATGTTTTTATATTTACCTAAAAATATAAAATAAACATTTTTATAAACATTTACAGTGTTTTCGTTTTACAGATGAGAGTAGTGGATGGGTACGCGAGGTTAATAAAAGTGGTATTGGAATTTTGTGTGATCCCTAAAACACCCAAGGTTAGCCAAGCAGCTCGACGGTTATAAAGGTAACCTGAATGAAGACAGAAACGCGACTTCGCCGCTGTAATAATTTTTTTGTTGAATAGGAAAATATTTATCACAAAATACTTCCACCCAATATTTATCATAAAAATACTTCAAACCCTTTTTCCTTTTCGAGTAAATTTGTTTATAAATAAATAAATAACATTCTTAAAATAAATTGGTTTTGTATTTTATTTTCAGTGTTAAGTAGGGACATATTTTTCAAACAAATATTTCCCGCCAATATTTATCATAAAAATACTTCCAAACCCCATTTGTTTTAATTAAATTTGTTTATTAACCTGTTAATCATATCAATCTCATTTCTCTCATCCATTATAGGTGTGTTATATATATAGTGCCTCTTCTGAGAAAACCATTCTGAAGAATAACCCAACTATGTTGCAGATTTGAACTAATTATATGCATGAACTTAATAAAGAACTACACTTTCCTCATTTATGCTTTAGTGAATCTCATCCATGTAAAGCAGATAGTAAATCATGGTGTCTCACTAATAAAATAAATAAATAAAACTTTTTGAACCCAGCAAAGTGTAAGTGGTTTTTTTTTTTAACTGCTTCTCCTGTCTCTATCCGCAACTAGGAATCAAAATATGATAACAAGGTTTTATCGACTAGTTAATAGTGACATGTTCTTTTCTTATTTCCAAATATATCGACTCCATAAATGCAACTCTGTATAGAACAATTTCAGACATCTTCACTTCAGCTACCTCGATACTAGAAGTCTCTAGTACAACCTCCATGGATTTGAGAAATGGATTAGTGAAACACTCAAAATAGGACTAGAATGGAGACGCAAAGTTAGACAAGAGTATGGATTAGGCTATGAGTTTTTTTTTTTTCAGGAAGAAAAAGCATGTCCTTGTTATTCTTATCAAGAATCAAAGGGCATTGATAACAGTCGCCCAAAGAGGGTTACATCAACAATGAATACAGCAAGACGATAACGAATCACATCCAATCGTAGCCGGGGGGAATGGCGTGCAATAGTAAGTGTTGTTCCCATCATAAATCTGTCTCATCATGCAAATGATCTATCTCCATCAGTCCTATCTATCGGGAATCAAAGGACCAGATCTGCGGTCCAAAAGAGACACTCAATCAAAGCACAAAAAATGTCCAAATAAGGGGAGAAAGGTCCCCATAACATGGCTCAATGGAGCTGAAAGGATTCACTAGTGACCAAAAGGTTATCAAAAAATTCATTAAAACATCCAAAACTTGGAGAAAAAGTGAGTGCTTGTTTTGAAAGATGGTCTGCAATCCCATTGTATTCACGATAGATGTGACTGATGGTAAGATCTTGGAAGCTTCTAAAAATCTTTTGTGATTCCCTGCACCAGTGAAGGAGCTCTGGTGGGGAGAGAGCAGTAATTCCTTTAGCCCAATTGATAATGACCTATGAGTCACCGTATATACGGGCTAAAGGGATTCCCATCATTTGGGATGAGTACAGAAGGGCCCATAGGCCCAAAAGTTCTTCCTTAGTATTGGAGCCATGTCCAATCCCCATCGCAAAATCCAGACGGTAATTCTAGTTAAGATACAAGCAAAAACCAATTCCATCTACTGAAGAAGTAGATGCTCCATCGAAGTAACCACAAGGGAAAATCATGTGTGGTCTAGGCCCGATCTGTCTAGCTGATCTTGATTTCCTTCCCTTTGTGATAGGCTGAGAGGGAGTAATATGTGCAACATTTAAAATCTGGTGAAAAACACTTAAAATAGTCACCTTTTTACCATAAAAAACAACTCTGTTACGAGCTTTCCAAATGGCCCATATTGCATGGTGAGGGATGAAAAAGAGAGCCGAGCTACGATGATATGTGGAGACCCATGCTTCAAAAAAATCAGAAATAGAATAAGCTACAGGTGGAGTGTGCAACTGCAACTGGTTGCAAACAAGCCCCAATATACATCTCCATATCGGACAGCGAGAGAAGATGTGATGAGCAGTTTCTTCATTTGAATAACATAAGGAGCTAATACCTGGCCCAATTTTGCCTCTTTTCTGTAAATTATCCTAGGTGAGAATTTTATTTCTCAAAACCAGCCAAACGAAACATCCAATTTTGTGTGGAACGATACTCGACCAAAGAGAATTAAATAGTCGGCTGCCCAGATCTAGTTTAAATGAATTAACAATGCAATCATAAACTTTATCAGCAGAAATCATACCATTTACTTTATTGTACTCCCATATCAGCGTATCAAATTCAGTAGATAAGCGAATACCATTAAGATCCAGGTTCCTGGTGAACGAGTTCCATATATTTTTCCAATCACCTTCGAGATATAATTCTTCTGCGGTGTACCACTATGAGTTACAGAAACAAAATACTCTATTACTTCTCGATATTGGCTTAAGAGAAATACTGTCGGTTTAAAATGGTTGAAAGGAATATCCCTAGAGTCCCGTTTTGTATAAACATAATATTTGACTTTTAAAATAAAAATGATTAAACATAATTTTATTTAATAACGTATTCTAATTGACAAGACATTGGAGTGCGGAAGATGTCCTTGCATGGAGGCCACGTTACAAAAAAAATTATATTAAAATAAGAAGATGATAAATATGTCATCGTGACTCGTGAGTTGGTTGCATGAGACCAAGCCTGTATGGATGTCACACACTCTTCCTTCTGTTAACCCTGGGCACTAAAAATCGGGGATAATTTAAGGGCCGAATTTTAGCCCAATGGGCTATTTTTCCATGTTTTTCTCCCAAAAAAGATTCACCATTTTGCATTTTTTTAAGCCCTGTTTCACCCAATTTTGATGGGGTAAATTTATTTCACCCTAAAAATTACCAAATTATTATATAAACAATATAAAATCCTTGGAAATTAAAATATTTTTTGAAAAATATGGCCAATCATTTTATAGTTGACTTTTTAAGAATTGGTAATATTCGCCAACATTTATACACTTTTAAATAAGTATGGTTCCTTAAAATTGTCACTGATAAAAATGGATATTAAAATAAGAAAATGATAAAGATGTCCTCGTGAGTGGGTTCCATGAGGTTGAGCCTGCATGGATACCACGCGCTCTTCAGTTGTCATTTTAGGGCACTAAAAATTGATATTAAAATAAGAAATGATAAAGATTTCATCGTGAGTGGATTGCATGAGGCTTAGCCTGTATGGATGCCATGCTCGGTTCCTCCCTCGACAATGTTAAAGCAGGTAACCCAAACCCAATCCTTTCTTTTTCTTCCCATTTTTTTTCATCACTTGACTTACCTCTGCAGCTCCTACTAGGCTCTATTGTCATGGGCTCAGCTCTAAGAAACCTACCCGCCAGGTTCTATCAACGTTCTCGGTGAAGGCATGCTTTTATCCCTATGTATTTTACCTTGTTTAGATAAAAAAAAATCTTTCTACCAGCAGTATGGATGGCCCATGTAGCTTTCCCACTTCTTCCTCTAGAAGTTTTTGTATGAAGCTCATGTGCTAGATTCCCCTGTCAGTTGAGGCACATGCCATGCATAGCCTTTCCCTAAATTTTTTTATTTTTATTCTTTTACAAGCTCTAAAACTTTCAGTAGTTTTCTTTTGATAGACAATAATTCTATTTTATAATATCATCATTCCATCATTAGGGATCTATTTGACATCCATTAAATTCCTTTATTATAATATTAGGGAGCTATGAAGAATGATTTCAGTTCGAATTCAATGATATAAAGCTAGATTATAAAGTATTTTTGTCAGTTCGTGTAGGTTACCCGCTTTAACATTGTCAGTTCGTGTATATATGCAAAGTGTGCATGTATGGCTAGTGCATGCATAAGCCGGACATGTACTATAAACATACATAATATTTTCTATGCATAAGTGCTAACTAATACTAATAATCCTTTATGCAATTAGAACAACTATGCATAATAATAGCATTACAAAAACATCATCTTCTATTTTATGAGTTAACCTTATAAGATTTTATATCATTATTTTTATGTTTACATTGGTTTCATCAATAAAGTACAAGGAAGTTCACCTACTACCACTGAATGAGAACCAAGGAACCCCCAACCTTAAATAGTACTATCTATAAATATCTTCCCATCCTAACCTACGTCTGCACCCTCGCTATGCTTCCTCTCCTAGTATAGAAGTTGATGTCAGCTTCACCGACTTGGCCACATAAGAAACCGAGAGAGATGGCGATGACTGAACAGAGGACCCAGCCTCTCCTACCAGGAATCCAACCGTCATCATCACAACAACTTGGGGAGCATGTCTCAGCATGGACCTCCCACAACCTCGGGTATCATAGAAACATAGGGTGGAATACATCCATCCCTCTCAACATGTTGGGTCTATACCCCATCAAAACCATACGGCGCTGCTATCGAGATTATTGGTTCGTGTCATCGTATAATCAACTTTCATAAAAAAGGATCTTCTACAAAAATAGCTACTATGCCACACCTTATAAAAAGTATCCAGGTATTACATAGTCCATGTGTCATGTGAATTAGTACTTTGAAAAGATACATTCATAACAATATATCCATTTAATCATTAGTTGGTGAATATTATCAACATCATATCCTTTCATCGCATAAATCATTAAATTGATCACATGATGGGTTGGTATCCACATACCGCATCATATATATCATATTTATCAAGGATGACAATTAAACATACCTTGTTGTTATAAACAAAGAAATCTCATGATAACTATAACATAGTAACCTCACAAACATAATCATAACATCATAATCAATGTATCAACATCAGCATAGTAACATCTTAAACATAGTAACAACATGTGATCATTTCTATCATGTCATAAATATGGTTTACTTAGTCGAACCGAGTCCAACATATACAGAGGAAAATAAAATGCATCATGTCTATATGAAAATATGTCTAGTAAAATTATGGGGCATTACAATGAGTTAGCCACACTAGACACAATAGTTAACTACTAATCACAACCATAGTTTACTCTCCGTGAATTGGAGAAAGTTTAGACTGAGTCTAACTTAATAGAACTAAAATGCATGTCAATTAGTGGGTGAAGTCACATGTTTGACTTCAGTTAGGTGATATCAAGTGAACTGAACTGAACTGAGTCACCAAAATTTGTTGGAGGCGCATTAAATCACTCCAGTCAACTGGAAATTACCAAAGATAGAAAAAATAATGATGGAGGTGCCTTTACAGCTATAGTTTAACTTAAAGTGTACAAAAAAACCATCAATTGACTGATTTGGGGCACTTAGGTCATGCACATCAACCAAGATTTTCTCCTTTATTGAAGGAGGAAGCTCAGTTAGTCTCCCCTATTAAAGGAGAAGACTTAGTTAGCCTCCCTAAATGAAAGAGGATGATCGAGTTAATAATGATGTCACAAATTCGAGTCAATAACTTAGGATAAGTGGAAAATTAGGCCAATTAGGCCAACTATAGATGTGTGGGTTCGATAATGACTCCAACAGTTCCTTTTGTGCAGTATTTTTATTAAAGGCAGTGGGTGTTTCCCTTTATTTATTGTTGCATCTTTCGATTGCTTATAATTCTAAAATTATTCCCTTGGTATCCCCAATAATTAGTCACGGGTTTCTTATAAAACTTACTACCTTTCATTTTCTTTTCAAAATTTTGATGTCTTTTATTTTTCGAGTTAGGTATGTTCTCTCATTGGTGTTTATTTTGATCATAGTATAAATTTCCCTTTCTCATTGCCTCTTCCAACATTTTTATTATTATCATATTCGATTCTCTCTATAAACTTAAGAGTTAAACATCTAAGGAACACTCACTTTTTTATTTTTCATCAATAATGTAAGGTACTTAACGTTATCAACTTAAAACGTTCCCACAATGTTTCCTCATAGTCATTGCAACTAATTGTAATTCATAGAGTTATTTAGTTTTCTCTTCATAATATTGTTCTAATAAATAATTCCTTTTACAACTTTTCCAAGTTACATAACGTTCTTTAATGTTTTTTAGATTTTTTAGATATTTCCAGCAGATATCAGCTTTTCATGTCAAGTAATAAATTGTCATTTTTTCTATTAGTTTATGAGAATAATTATAAATATTGAAGTAATTTTTCATCTGAGATATCCAAGCTTCGGCTTCTTCTCCCTTCTCAATTTCTCCATTGAAAATCATAGGTTTTATCCTTTGCAACTTTCCTAAAATACCTTCAGATGGTTTATATTTCATTTTCTATTGATTACTATCATTACTTTCACTCAAGTGTTTATTATTTTCATTCATATGTTTAGTTTATTTTTCACTTGAAGAGTCGGCCTTCTGATTATAAAATTATAGTCCTCTTACCTTACGTTTGTAAAATGCAGTTCTTGCAATATTTAATTCGGGTCCTTTATTTTTCTCTTCTTCATTATTATGCATTTTAGTGAGTACAACATTATTTAATTCTTCACGTTCTTTTAAAATGTGTTCATTATATTCCTTAACTCATTTTGATTCTGCCCTAATATGTTTTACTTTTTGTAGGAGTTCAGATGGATTATCATTCCTCCTTTCACTCATATTTACCCATATTTCACTATCTCTAATGTTACCTTATTCGTTATTTTTTGGATCTTTAGTATGTGGTTCTCCTTAAAAAGACATTCCCACTTCTTCCACAATTCCTTCATAACAAGGTTAGTCTTTTCTTCGTGTTTGCAGGAGAGTCAAACCATAATAATATAATTAGTTTTCTTGTTTTATATCAATTTAAGTTTTGGGTTTTTTAGTCCAAGCATTTTAATTTTTCTCTGAAACCATTATGTCACAAACCTTAAAATTCATAAAGAAATAAATCATGTTTATAAATTACCATTGTTACTCATCGCAAATATCCTCGTTAGTCGTAACATATTTCTAATTCATTTGTGTGAACGAGATTAACTAAACCTTTTTAATTGTTTGATGAAAATCTTATCGTCTGCTCGATGTGGACTTCAAATGTAGTCACCACTTGGTAGAAACCCTTGCCAAGGTGATGTTAAGTTTTAAAGTCATTATGATAATTCTTTTTCTTTTCTAGAAATTAATCTTAGACATTTGGACCTAGTCCCAACTACACTTGTTAATCTAAATGTTTATGTGATTTGGGCTTATTTTTTAACCTTCTCTGCATACGACTTGGACATACGTTGATGGTTTATATATATAAGTCTTGTATCTTTGTAAAAGAATAAGAAATGATATATGTGGGATCTATGACCATGATATAAGTTTAATACATGGGTCGGATTAGGACCTCTTGAGGCACAAGGTGTAGGTCAGCTATGAGGGTTTCATGAGGTTTTAAATGTGTGTATTAAATCACTAGCATAAAACCTAGAGGTGATTTGATAGCGTATCCACGCATATTGATTGGAAAGGTGGTTACACATGCATTTTGGGGCAATGCCTGATCTTTAACCTCACCTGTCCTTGATCTGAATATTGTTGTTAAATAGGTTTTGTAGGGTTTTAATAACGTATTCAAATTTTTGCTAGGGTTTTTCTCTCATTAAACTAGAGGTTTTGATTAGTGATTCCATGGTGTTGTGCTGCAAATATGCTTTCGATTCAAGTTCTGCAATATCTTGTTTGGTTTATACACTGCATTTTTTTGTTTAGATGTTAAAGGTTTCCATCGGTTTAATGGAAGAGTGAATGAAATTCCACCTCTGCGCAGTCTCAGCCATCATTTAGGCTCTTCATATGATTATGTGGAAAACTCAGGTGGTTTCCTTCAATATCTGGTAGAGGCTTCCCAAGCCCACAAGGGTAGTAGGTATAAAGTTATAATTCAAGTTTTTAAATCTTCATTTTGTTAATGAGTTTTGTGGCTTTAAACCGAGCTAATTCATTTTTTTATTGCTTGTGTAGGGAAGAGGAAGGAGAGCGGAGCTAGGAGTATAAAACCCCATATCCCTCCATGCGTGTAATAAAGGTACAATCCTTGACCTAAAAGCATTGGTTAAAATGAAATTTATATTTCACACTATGGAAGAAAACTATTGAGAGCGCAACTCTAATGGTGAGGTGAATCTAGGCTTCCCATGAAAGGGTACCTAAAATTCTTTAGAGAGGAGTGGAATTGCCTCAACGATCCACATCATCCTTCAAGTAACTTCCACATTGTTTTAAGGTTTATAGTTTGCTTAAAATTCATTTACGTATTGATGAATTTTTAGTATAAATAGTTCGCTTCACTTGCATGTATATAAATGAAGGATTGGCGTTTGGGCCATGCAAGTGTAGCAACAAGGTTAACTATTCTCAGGTGTTGTCCTTCTCTTTCATGAGGTGAGAATCCTCAACCTTCACTCGGTTCATTAAAAATTTGATAAAACAACTAACTATGTTATGTACTAACGTCAGCGGTTTATGCCCATGTAAACCATGGCGTGGTTGTCCTCAATGTGCTCTAGATCGATGCAACAACTTCAAGGTATGCTTTTATTTGATAGTATGTGGGTTGACAAAAACCAAGTTTACTCTACTTTTCCATGTATTGGGGAGGGAGAGGGATTCACAACCTCTACTACTTAAGATAATTTCCAAATATTAGTAATTGGTTGGGTCTGTAGTTGGGTTTGATTTTAATGCGATTTGGTAAATTGGTTGTGAAAAATGGTTTGGACGATTGGTTTTCAGCGATCGTGGATTTTACTATTTTGTATTTAATTGTGTATAAGTAATTCATATATGAATATGATTTGGTGGAGAATCTTAAATTTGATTAATATGTGGTTATATTTACTCAAAATTGACTCGATTTGGTTATTACTACGTTTCGAATCTCAGATCTGTGACCAAGACATTTAGTTGGATTTGTTAAACAACTGTTTTTTTTGTAATTGTTTGGTCATAAGTTCATATATTGGTTATATTTTAATTAATTATTTATCTTATATCTATCTATTACTGGGTCTGGAAGCCAAAAACTAAGACTGGTAAAAAGTATGTCGATTTAAATTAAATCAGGGTTAAGCTCTATGTAGAAGGCCTTCGACTCAAAGAGGAATGTGATTGGTTTATCTTAGTTAGATATGTTACGATCCTTAAATATGGACATATTCAATATAATCATACTGAACATATATTTGTAAAGATATCTAGAATTGTATTTGTTTAAAACAGAGAAAGAATCACCGTGAAGAGTTTCTCATCTCTAGGATGCACTCATTATATTTAGATTAGTTTACAAAAGACATCTCTAATAGTATTTAATTTGAAGCTTCCTCACTTTCGCTATTAAGTCTTATATTTTGATATACAATACATGGTTTGATTTACAGTTTATGTAGCTTAACATAGGGAAGCATTCTAGAGAAGATTGGCTTATAATTAAAAATTTTACATAGGAAAGGGATTGATGATTTCTACATTTTGTACATAAGTAATTAAATACTAACATCGTATAAACTAAGAACTTATAATTAAATGAGATAAAAATAATACTAATTGAAACATGGTAAAATTCTTAGGTTATAACACACTTAAAATTAAAATATACTTTCATACTCTAAGTACAAATACTAAAATAGTGGATAAATTTAGTAAGGAACCTATCACCATTGTCAAGAAAAAAGAACTGAATATTTCATTCCTCCCAACCCACTCTTAGAGAATCCAAAACCTACTGGCTCCAGAACCCTCAAGCCTATTTGTTGAACCACAAGGGAAAATTCTATTCAATGCACCATCTCTTTGCATGAGTAGACTATTTCCCAATCCATCGCCAACCTCTTTGCCTGTTTGATGCATATACTATTTTATAGTATTTTTCCTAGGAATTGGTAATTTATGAGGCTCGTTCTCTTTACGGATCCACTAGGAGTCTTGACTTGATTTTGGAGAATATTCCTCCTGCATCACTTGAGTTCTCAGTCAGCAATTTTTGCCATTTGTGATTTCTCCTTGTGGGTCAACAAACATTCTTTCAACGACTACTTCAGTTCTGATTCCTCTCAATATTTTAATTATTCAATAATAATAATCCATTACATTCATTTTTACTTTATTGTCAAAATATTCAAAAATAATAATTATTCAAAGTAAAATAAACAAATTAGTAGTTATTAGGAGTATCACAAGTATATCAAGTGATCCATTCTTTCGACTGAATATATCTAGTGTTTTTTCGAATAGATCTAGTGTTTTTGGTGATCTAGGAATTCCAACATACAAACCATAAAAATCGGTATATGCAGGATATAGTTAGGCCATGAAACAAGAGCAAGGCCATGTTGAGTATGGTTTCCATTGATGTCGAAGGAGTTCATTAATGAAAACAAAAATTACATGACATGTATGATGATGTTACATAAGTGATGAGTTTTGAAAGTCATATGATGTCGTTTTAGTGATATCATGATGTCATTTTTACCATTGGATGTGATTATGTAGAAATATGGCAACTTGCTGAAACTCTTGTTGAAACTCTAAAAATTGACTAAGTATAAGAAATTCAGAGTTCATTAATGACAAATAATTAAGAAAGGAAGTGATGACATGGAATTTGGCATGTGTGATGAGGTTAAAAATTCATATGATGGTGTTCTATTCATCTCATGAAATCATTATTACAATTTGACATGATTCTGTAAAAGTATAGAAACTTGCTAAAACTCTTGCTAAAACTCTGAAAAATTGACTAAGTATAAATTCTTCTTCTTCTACCTAAGGGGCCTCTATAAAGTACATGCCATATTTTGTATTTGATGAATTAAATGATTATGAGGATTTACACATATAGATTTTTTCCTCCTGCATCTAACCATATGATCGTTTTGTCAACATAGTCTCTATAAGTGATGTTATTAGTCTACCAATAATGCTTTCTAGCATTATTTGCACTATTTCGCTTCTCGTAAATATCCCTAAGTGGCCTCAGTAAAATATCCTCCATATTTTGTAGGATACTAATAAAAATTATATGATACCATCAGGTTTTAGCTTGCTGATGTGTGCATCTGACCATGGTCCCATTTCCCCTAAAACGTGGTTGAAGAAAATGTTACAAGACTTCAAAAATGAGGTTTCAACCTCTTTTGGGAAATTTGCTAAAAAATGACCAAGTATTGAAAAGTCGGTCTAAGTTTCCCTAGTAAAATTCTCTCCATATTTTTAGAATATGTAACGATGACTTATGTGGTATATTGGTAAAATATCATTTAAAGGCATAAAATAACTCTAATATTATAAAATAGAGTTATCCCACATGCGTCATTGTAATTATATCCTTTGTAAGCATTCTCTATTTAAATAGGTGGAAATTCATTTATCCTACATGTGGTTTGGGATGTATTGTAATCCAAATATCTTGGTATATAAGAGAGGTGAAGGAGACCCTTTTGGGTATGTGGTTATTGTATTTCATCACACATCACATGATGTGTATGTCATTTGTACACACCTGATTGTGACATGATTGGGTGATGGAGATTGATACGCTGCATATGTGAGGATGCCATGTAATTTTGGAAGATGCAACCCTTCCCTTGGATGTATCCTATATTGGGTGAACGACACATACCGGTGTTCTCTTGTTGTTCTCTTTTCTCCAATTTTATTTCATGCTTTATGTTGCTTGGTAGATAGAAGAATAGACTATTAATTATTTCCATATTTTATATTGTGTTATCATATTATTTCATATGTTCACAATATTATAACACATTTTGTAGGAACTAATAAAATAATATGAGAGCATCACAATGTAGCTTGTTGATGTGTTCCTCTGACCATGGGCTTATTTCTCCTAAAATGTGCCTGAATACAAAGTTATAGGTATGCCAAAATAGGGTTTTAGGTTGTTTGGCACCAGTTCATGAAAATGCATGTTTACATAATGAAAATATGCATTAGTGAAAAGGATTTAGTGAAGCTGAAAAGAAACAATGGTTCAAAGAAATCTTGAAGTAAGTCTTTAAACATAGGTTCGAAGTGGAAGAAAGGTGTTTGAGCAATCCATATCTATGTAACATCAAAGAATATAGAGACCAATGAAGTGAAGAATAATCAGTAATAGAATTGAAGAAAAATATCAAATTACGGTGGTAGGGTGGTGCTAGCGAAATATGCAATACTGCAAAGGGGTTGTAGCCTCCTTCCAGTAGTGGCTGGAAAAAAAGGTGCTATAGCATCCTTAGCTGTTGGAGAAATAAAAAACTAGGGTGTTTTTAGCATCCTTCAGTTATAGATGAAAAAATTGGGGAATGGTGTCTCGATCAAGTTGTAGTTTGTGAAAACATTTATAAATGTAATTTTGCAGTGATAGAAAGTGATTGCGGTTTTTGTAATTGGGATTCCATGATAAAAATTTTGTTCTGCGTATCTTGTTGATTCTTTGTTTTAATGAATAAGTTAAAAGTTGTTTGAAATTGTTAAAAGTTAACAATACTTATTTACCCGATGTTCTTAGTATTTTCCAATATTCCAACAATTGGTATTAGAGTGGGATCCTTCACTAAAGTCTAAACCACTGGAAGGAATGTCCTATTAAAATCCATTATCAATCATCAAGAAGGGTTAGTTTATAACATACATCCATAATTTGTAGGAAATAATTATGCATTTTGGAGTGTAAGAATGAGATTCCATCTAATGAATCTTGAATCAAAATTTGGAGTTATGTTGAAAAATGGTATAAAATACAAGACAACCTACCTACTCTTAATATTTATAATCCTCCCTTGTACAAACTTGTCTATTAGATTATATTTCTCTAACTTAGGATTCATTTAGTTATTATTGGGTCCACTAGTACCATTGGGTCCACTTGGCCTAATGGGACCACATGTACCAGTCACTAGAGTGTGGGGAACACAAATAAAGGATAAATGCAAATGAATGCACCTTCATCCACTTGTTTATGTTTTTCCTAAACCAATCCCTACAATTTAGGAGCCATTGGGAGTGTCGACACCAACCTCCTTCCGTTGTTGGCAGTTGGTGACTATTCATACTTAGTTATGGTTCACTTACATTCAGTGATATGTCCTCAAGTTCAATTAGTGCCAGTGTTGCATGGATGCATGTGGGAAGCCACCTATTCTCACCGACTTCTCACCTACCACACTAGTTAGACTAGTTTAACTGATTATAATTGAGAGAATGAATTAGACAACTGGAGTTACCTAGTTAGCTCTGATAGTGACTTAGACACTTCTAGTTATCCATGTAGTAGGATTGAGTTGGTGGATTCAAATCGTTTTCATATGATTTCAATTGTCCTTTGTGTAACACTATTTTATATTTCTAGGATTTATGAAGCTTATATGGTAATTATACTGAGAAATACTTATCTTTTTCCTATGAAATTTGTCTTGTTTGGTGTGCATTATTCATTCCTTTACACTACATAATAATAGAATCTAATTACACTCATTTACTGAAGATCAATGGCACAATAATTCAAACATGGTATCAGAGCCTCCTCAGGAAATCAACAATTCCATCCATTCTCCATAGTACATTAGAAGCATGTTTGTTTCCACAGAAGTTCTGCAAAGTAAGCATTTATAGCTCTGGATTCATTCAGAGTGGCGGTGTGGGCATGAAATACCCTAATAAAGTGTAAATGTTGATATGGAAGGATTTATTCTTACATCGTGAATTTTTTTTTTGCGTTTGAAATGTTTTGTTGCATGTGCTACATAACTTGAGTGAAGAAATTGACTGATCAGAAAGAGAATTGATGGATTCTCAATCTTTATTATCCCGCATCCTAACTCCCTTCAACTATGTTTATTTGAGGGAATATATGTAGGTATCCTTCCATAATCTTGGCCTATATAGGATGAACATGTGCCAAGAAACATAAACTCATCATCTTGGTGAGAAAAACAAGTTTTTGAACCAGTTGGATGAAGCATTTGGATTCCTTTGTACTCACAGCTCTAGACTCACCTCCTCTTTCATCTTGAGAGATTTAATACTTCCAAAGAAGCTTGGGAGAAGCTCGAATTCATGTTTGAAAAGAAATATGAGCTTCAAGGACATATTATAGAGAATGAGCTAATATAATTGCATCCAAATAGTTTCAAGACCACATAACATTTTATTACTAAATTCAAGTATCTTGCACTAGAATGTAAGCAATGTGGAATAGAGAGGAAGGATGAGAAAAAGTATCTGTCAATTCTCAGCAAACTTGGTTCTGAGTATTTTATCTTCGTCTCTACCTTCCATTCTGGAAGACCTTTTATCCTAAATTTGAATATGCCTTCACTTGAAATATTTGACAAGTTTTTAATACATGAGCAGGAAAAATTGATCCAAATGGGAGTCCTCCAAACATCCAATAACCAAACCCTTCTGATGTCAGACTCTACCAATGTGCAAGCTAAAGGAAAGCACAAGGGGAAGGATCCTAAAGCATCTAATTAGAAACCAAAAGAGAGTCATAATTCTTTCGAAGGAGCTCTGGGATCCAAGAGGAAGAAAACGTTTGAAAATACTAAGTGTACTTATTGTGTGAGGGGTTTTTATCATGAAAAATAGTGCATGGAGAAGCAGATCCACCACCTGTTCTCCATTCTTGAACATAACAACATTTCTCTTCCACATGGAGCAAATAAGTTTGATGTTGGACCATAGACAAATTACCATGAGAGATGCCATTCCTTGAAGGCAGGGATTACTCAGTCAAAATATTACTTTATTAATTCTAGAGCACCCAACCACATGGTTTCTTCAAAGGGATGCTTCTCCACTCTTACTCTATCAGAAGGCCCTATCATTCACATGGGAGATGAATCGTGAATTCCAAAAGTAGGAAGACGTTCAGTTAACATCCAACATGATGAGCTCAAAATTTTTCTCTATATTCCATCCCTTGCAGCTAATCTTTTGTTTCTTTATCGTTTGACACATACAAGCTCTCTGAAGAGAGTTACATTCAACTCTCACTCAGTGGAAATTATAGAAAAAACTACTCGAAATCTCATAGACAAATGTATTTCCAATCATGCCACTAAGGCTGATGAGTTCTGAAATTATTTTCCTATCTCACCTCCTAAATATCTATTGACTCATTCTAACAACACCAATAAGATATGGCATGAGATATTTAGGAATCTCAATTTCAAATATATCCAACAAATCCACAATGATAAATTGGTTTAAGGTTTTCCTCACATCCAAACTTTCGATGGAGTATGTCTTGGTTTCTTGGTACGTAAGCATCAATAGAATAGGTATGAAGTTGGGAAGCGACATAGGAATTCCTCTAAAATTAATTTGAAAAATAGTGATGTCGAATGACCAATTCCCACAACATCAATTAATGGTTTCATCTATTTCCTTACTTTTATTGATGATTGTTCTAGCTTCTGCTAGATATAATCCATGAAAGAGAAAAAAGAAGTTTTTGAAAATTTTAAAGTTTTTAAAGCTATGGTTGAGAATAGTTTCAGGAAACATATCAAGTCCATAAGATCTGATAAAGGACAAGAGTACATTAAAAGAGCGTTCTAACATTATTGTGAATCACAGGGGATTCGAATGGAACACTTATTTCCATACACACCACAACATAATAGTGTGGCTAAGAGGAAAAATAGATCACTGAAGGAGATGTCAACATGTCTTTTCCATGCCAATAATCTCCCTCCTTCTCTTTGGCAAGAAGTTGTAAACTATGCTTCATACTTACAAAATAGATTTCATAAATAAGTTGTTTGGGCCACTCCATTTGAAGTACTGCATGGGCATAAAACCAATGTCTCTCACTTGATAGTTTTTGGTTCCAAAGCTTTAGCCACAACACCCATTGATAAGAAAAAGTCCTTCCAAGCCTAGAGTAGCGATTGCAAATAGTAAATGCTTCATTCAGAGGAGTGTTCGGCTTGAAGTAGATAAATTGTGTGATCCACCACCATCCAAAACACAAGAAGGTATAACCACTCTTCCACTACCTTTATATGATGATGATTTGTTACATGTTTCATATTTAGATGAAAAGGATCAATATCAACAATATCTTGGTATTGAGGATGATCCTCATGAGATTTTATATCTAGATGCATCAACCATTCCAAACCAAATGCCTAACTCTATATGGGCCAAAAATATCATTGTTGTAGCTGGGAATGGTGCTGGGGATACAGAAGACAGAAAAAGAACTAGGTCCCAATATTAGAATGAAGCTTCTTTTATTCTAAATATAGCTTGAATATTCCTTTTCCTACTTAATTTTAGTGGGGGGGGGGGGGGGNGGCCTTGTTTATAATGTCCTCATTTCTGCAAGTAATGATTAAGGGGGGGTGTTAAAATTTATAATCCTCCTTTGTCTAAACTAGTCTATTATATTATGTTTTCGTAACTTAGGAGTCATTTAGTTGTTATTGGGTCCACTAGTACCATTTGGTCCACTTGGCCTAATTGGGCCACATGTACCAGTCACTAGAGTGTGGGGAGCATAGATAGAGGCTAATTGCAATTGATTTCACCTTCATGCATTAGTTTATGCACTTCCTAGACCAATATCTACCATTTAGTATCCACTGGGAGTTTTGGAACCAACCTCCTTCTGGTGTTGACAGTTGGTGACTAGTCAATCTTAGTTGTGCTTTAGTTACAGTCAGCTACATCTCCTGCACTTCAGTTAGTGCCAATTCTGCATGGATGCATGTGGGAAGGCTCCTATTATCACATTCTTCTCACTTACCACATTAGTTAGACTACTTTAACTTATTATAACTTATTGAAAGACTAGATTAGACAACTGGAGTTACCTAGTGAGCTATGATAGTAACTTAGACACTTCTAGTTATCCATGTAGTGATATTGATTTGGTGGATTCGAATCCTATCCACATGATTCAAATTATCCTTTATGTAACATTGTTGTATACCGTTGGGATTAATGAAGGTTATACTCATGGTTATACTGTAATTATACTAAGCAATACTTATCTGTTTCCTATGAAATTTGTATTGTTTAGTGTGTATTATTCATTCCTTTGCAGTACATAATAATACATTCTAATTGCATCCATTTCCTTAAGATCAATGCCACAATATATCAAACATCTATAGCCAAAGATGACATAGATGAATATGAATCCAATGCAAAATATTTGAATTCATTTTTGAAAGGATTAATATATTTAATGTTTATTAAAGTCATGCAATGTAAGAGAGCCAAACATGTTTGGGAAAAAATAAAAAATGCTTATGAAGGGACTTCCAAATTTAAAAAAAAAAACTTCAAGCATACTAAAGGGAAGTTCTAAAGTCTAAAGATGAAAGAAGAATAAAATGTTGTAGAATATCTTCTAAGAGCAGATGAAGTTTTCAATGCTATTAAAGGCATGGGAGGAGAAATAAAAGAAAAAGAGGCAGTTGAAAAGGTACTAATAACCCTACCAATATGATATAACCAAAAAGTATCTACTGTAGAAGATCGATATGATCTTACACTTTTAATAGTGAACGAGATACATGGGATCTTCACTACCTATGAGATGAGAACAAAATATAATTGACCATCAAGAAAAGATGAATCATTTAAAGCTACTAAATTGTCAAAGAAAACCGAATCTTTACACAAGAACCAATCAGAGAACTCAAATGATGAAGAATATATTTTAATCAATCAACTTGAAAAAGGTAGTGGAAATTACAAAGGAAATCTACCACTAAAGTGATCTAAGTGTGGAAGAATTGGATATTTTTCCAAAAATTTCCCTTACCCAAAACATGAAGATAGTGATGATAAATAACCTTGAAATCATAAGACATATGAAAAGTGTAAAACTATATGAAAGAATAAATTTAATAAAAAGAAGAAAAATATTTATTCCATGGAAGGAAATGAAGATGAATAGATAAGTGAAAATGAAGAAATTCTATTCATGGGAATAGAAATTAAAAATTCAGATGAAGAATCAAATGTAGAAGGAGAGGTGGACCTAGAGGTTGAAATCATAAGTTCTCTTGAGAATATTTAAAAATCTAGAAGAAGGAACAAATATTTGAAAGAATTATTGTCAAAATAAAAAGAAGAGGGAGTCAAAACCTTCCAAGAAGAGCTGCAAAATTCAATTCAACAAGCGATGGTTAGCATGAAAGAGTCTCATAGTTTAAAACAAGAAGATGATAAATTACTAGGAGAAGTAAAGAGGTTAAGATATCAACATACCATTAATGAGAAGTTCAAAGAAAGCACTAAAACAAAAGACTCAGAAAGACATGAGTCATAAATTATTCAGCTTAAAAATAAGGATGATGAATAATCTATTAAGTCAAAGTTTGAGAACAACTCAAATTTTCTAGAGGACATCCTAAGTGGCCAAATACCATCAAGTTACAAATATAGATTAGAATATACCAATAAGAGTTATGCTACTACAATTATGGATCTAGATGGAAAGAAGGATAGCGAAAAACCTTCTCCCTCCTCTCATAATAAATATAGAACTAATATGGTGCCTAGAAGACCAATGACACGAAACTATAAGAAAATATTTATTGGTCATTTCTACTCTTGTAGTGATTTTGAACATATCACTACAAAAAATTTGAATTATAGGGGGATTTGTATTCTTCCTCCCAATGTTACTTTTTCGGGTGGTTTTTTCTTTCAAGGCGGTCTTTCCAAAACCACCCCTAATAGCACTGATTCTAAAAGTTTTGACTTTTAGGGGCAATTCTGGAAGCGATCAAAACCACACCTAAAAACTAATTTTGGCGGATGATGTAAACCCCTCTCAAAAGTGACTTTTAAGAGAAGTTGTAAAAACCCCTCATAGTTTTCTGTCGGGGGAAGATAAGCCCCCCGGTAAAATTCCTTATTATAGACGTTTGGGAGCAATTACAAACCCCCCTCGTAGGTACCTCTGGGGTTGGTTTCAAATCTCTCTCATAGGTACCTACATGGATTGTTTTAAACCCCCCGATAGGTTCCTACAATGGAGATTTTATACCCCCCTAAAACTCCATCTTACATACCTTTGGGGGCGGTCTTAACAAACCCCCCCAATAGAATTGACACTAAGAGTTTGGAATCTTAAGGGCAGTTCTAGAAGAGATAAAAAATCGATGGTAAAATTTACTTTTGGGGGTGGTTAAAATCCCCCTCGAAAAGTATTCATTACAAAACTTTGGGGTCGGTTCAACCCCCCGTAGAATTATTTATTACAAAAATTTGTGGGTGATAATAAACCCCCCGCGTAGGTACCTACGAAGGTGGTTCGAAACCCCTCTAAAACAATTTACAATCCTTTGGGGGTGGTTAACCCCCTTTTTCTTCAAGGAGAGGAGTAGTGTGACTATGAATTTTTGTATATCAAAAATTGTGGTTGGGAGGGCCGAATTAATTAATTGATGCTAAAGCTAATTTATCATAAATAACCCCTTCAGTGAGGATAATAATTGAATTTATAATACTTGAAGGTAGGAGGGAAATTTTTTATATGCAAGTGGGTTGGTATGAAATGTCCTATCAACTAAGTCATGGGTGTTTACGCTGGAAAAAACTTATTGAGTCAAAATATGATGGAGACCTTTGTTAAGGGTTTCTAATTTAAGTAAATTTGGAATGCAATTGCTGATAGGTTCTAGCACGCTCCTTGCAGTACAAAGTTTCAACGCTTAGAGATTCTTATGCTCGGGAGCATCATGTTACACAATAGATGATAATATATTTAATCAAACAATATTCAATATTTTATCCGCGAGAGGAGAAGATGAATGGGTGGTAATGACTTGGTGCTAAGAATAACCAAAGAATAGATATTACGGAATATAGTTTTTATTATGGCACTTTAAAACTTGACAAAATATGGAAATACCGATTGAGAAATGAGATAAATTCCCCTTTCTATGAATTCATATTCATTCGATAGCATGTGGTACATCCAAGTCCATAAAACCATAAACTCCAATCAGATATTGAGAAATTTTATTTGAAGGGGTTCAGATAAGTTCTCTAACGAGTAGGTTGATTTTATCCTCCTTGTATAAACTTACAGGGGGGTTTGAACCTCCCTAGTTGTAACATACAAGGTAAGTTTTGAACCCCCATCGTAGTGACATATGAAGTCAATTTAGAACCCCCTTGTAGCAACATACAAAAATGGTTTCAAACCCCTCCTATATCCATAATTTGTCATAATAAAATATATATTTTATTAAAAATATCAATATTGAAATATCACTAGCACATAAAGGAATTGAACCTTCAAGCTCCTTCTTGTAAAGTAGGTGCTCTTCCATTCAGCTAGAACCCTTTAAAAATTGGGAAAAGGGACAATATTAACACCAAATTGCATCATCTGTAATTCTAAGAAAACACTAAGAATCCCAACATTGTTTCTCGCTTGAGAGACCTGAGGAAGTATTCTAAATGAAGGAGAATAGAGCTAAATAACGATTCCTCTCATGACTTGTATCTAAGTCAACAAAGGATAGACCCTTTTTTTAAAGGAGGCAATTTGCATCCAACCTAAACAACTACCAACCAATAGTTAGTGAAAAAATGTTTCCAAGCAAGAAAAGTCTGTATTAACAAAGCCTTCCTCAACACTTACAAAGAAAAGAGAATAATCAATAAAGATATTATTAACCATTTCAAAACCATTTGCGAGTTGAATTCCTCAAATCTATAATACAAGAAAGAAAAAACAAATATACACAAAGAGTCTATGACCTAATAGATTGATTGATGCAAAAGAAACTATGGGAATAAAGTAGAATCTATCACAATGTGTAGCTATGTGGGATTGGAATCTTCAAATGCTTAATATACGGTTGCACATATGGCATTATAATTATCTCACTTTTTTAGGCAAATGACTATTCTCAGACACATTCTTCATGCTCTCAATGTCTATTATGATCCTTGTTGGTTCCCCATTAAGACCTAATTTCAACGGTTAGAGTAAATTTTGCAATTATAGTTGTGGTTTAAGTATGGTTAGAGGGCTCTTCCATTGGTGACTTCTGATGTTCTCACTATGCCCAAGGATGAATGGATTCATGGCCATCTAGTGGATGTAATGACTTAGGGAGATATTCTTGTAGCTAAGTGGGTGGTGCAACGCTTGGAGTGTTATTCTCTTTGGCATATTTTTTTTCAACATGAGGTGATGTCTACTTAGTGTTTTATTGAGGTTAATGTTGTTGTTTACTACTTCTTAATGCAAATGAAAGTTAGGATAATTCCTATATCTAATTTTTAAGGATGCTTTCATGCCCAAAATTTTAAAATGATGTGGTTTCATTGTTGATTTAACCGATAGTACTGCCCATATTTGAAAGAGATGTTAGCCTATTTCTATTTGATGGTGAAACAAGGAGGAAACATGCCCATTTTGACCAACTGCTAAGAAATGCTTCTCTTGTTACCCATATTGGGAACAAAGCACCTTATTGTTGATTTATGGCTAGTTTTATCATTTACTTTCCTCTTATGGTGCCTAGATGTATCAATGAAGTGGTTTTCTATTGTTATAATCTCAAGAACTTCCCATACTTAGAGGATATGACACCTTACTATTGGCTTCACCCATATTCTTTCCCAAAACAGCAGATATAGAAACAATGTGGTTTTATTGCTACTTTTACCCACTGGTCCATCCGCGGTGCCTAGAATGTGGAGAAATTTCCTTTCTTATCCATATATCCGCCCAAAATTTCAAAACATGATCTTTTGTTGCTGAAGAAGATTTGTTTTGAAACCCTACTGAAAATAAAATAGATCAGCACTTATAACCCGTGTACTATTAACTTTCTGATCCATGGGAATTTTAAATAACCCTTCAACTTATGTCACCATATCGTAAATTTAAATCCCATCCAAAGATGTGGGAATAAGCCATGTTTTGTAGCCTCTATCCTTGTGCTAGCGTGAGAGAAATCCCATAAAACTGCCCTTTTCAAGATAAGTATATAGATGGTATGGTTTCCCTGATTATGCAGAGGAGGTTTGAATTTATAGTTTTAACATAAGCCTGAAATGTCTTACCTCTCATCACATAATACGTGGTTCTGAGAGCTGCTAGTCAAATATTCTAGGGTCTGATAGGTGAAAAAAATTTGTTATCTCATGTTACATAAGAGAAAACATGCTCTAACAACCATTGGGATTTATCTCTCAAATAATGACGTTTTTACATCTAAAAGCGGTATTCTTTAGTTGAAAATTGCTCATGCTATTTGTAGAACACGGGAAGAACCATATAAATCACCTTATGCATGACACCACAAGGATGAACATAGGTCATTTGAGTTAGGGTCCTCCGTTACCAAGACAAAAGCATCATGAAACAATTATCTATGTCATCAAGAAACTTCCTTTCAAAGACAAGTGCGCTAATAGCTTAAGGATGCATACACTTTGATATTTGTTTGATTCCAAAATGGCTCGCTCGAAGCAATATGATCGAGAAGGTTGCAGATTATTATGTTTCATTACATATTTTATGTCATCCAAACTGAAATTAAAATCTATGAACATTCCATCAATGACATAGTCATCCTGCCATTTTAGTTAACAACTATACAAAAAAATTTGCAATATCTGCATATGCAAAGAAACAAAGCATCTTATCTTAGGTGCACCCACAATTATGGCCTGTGATGGAAACAATGGAGGCTCTTCCGGCCTCCATATTCTCCATCAAACTTCAAAGGTATAATTTGTTTCATTCAATGTATCCATCTTGGTCACATAATGAAAATAAAGAACATAGCTCCTTGTAGATGCCTGCAGATCAGTTATACCTAGAAATTACCAAAATAACACCCTCGAAGACTGATTGGATTTATAGGTAGCTTTCTGAACTTCTAATGGAGAAAACGTTTCATTGTGTAAGTTTAATTTCTCAATGGAATGATGTTCTGCATAGATAAGCAAATATCGGGTTCAGTGCTTGCAACAACTACAGTCCTTGTTCCTTCCAATGATTATAACAAGTAGCGATTTTAATTTTCCAATAGAAGTTTAGAACAATTAATATAGTCGTCGAAATGGGAATCCTTTGAAGTGTAGAGTTTCAAGGATGCCAAACATTGATGTTTGCACTTACGATTAATTTTCCTCAAGTGAATTTCTTTCACAAGTGAAATCTATTAATCTAAGTGTTAAAACTTAAAACTGAAACAAAACAATAATCTGTTGAAATCTAACTGCAATGCTTGGGACAAAGATGGTAAGGAACTTACAAATGATGTTCAAATAATTATTTTTTTCCATGAAAGTTTTATATAGTATATCCATAGGAGAAATAGGCTCCAATATAACGGAATATATGGAAAAAACATAGGTGCAAGGTTTGAAGCAAACGATAATATGTTGGAAACCAAAATAAATCTTTATGTATTTGTAGTGCAACTTCACAATTTCATATATGGTGTATAATAATTGCAACTCGTTTTGAAAAAATCAACTTCACCACAAAAATTCCTATCCTAGTAATGAGTAATGAATATGAAAGAACATTAACAACAATGGTATCTAAGTCTAATAAACATTTTCCTTGATTACTCACCGACAGGAAATAGATGAATGGGACTCAATAAATGTGCATATAAACATGTTCAATGATTACTAACTATTGGGGAATAAACTAATGAGACTCAAGACGGCATCTTCAATGATGTCAGAACAAGAATTATTCAAGTATTTCTATGATTTTTTTGTGAAAAATTAAAGACACTCAAGTCGATAACATAAAGTTCAAAATACTTTTAATTTACTTCAATGAAAAACCTTAGGATAAGCTCAACACTTTACAATCGGATTTGAAGATGTGAACATCAGCTAAGAAAGGAAGCAATATCTTGAATAAGATCAACCTATATAAAATACATTTTTTTTTCTGTCTCATGGAGTTCTTCGAACAGTCTAGCATGATTGAAAAGTGTAGTAACTTTCTCCCAATGTAACTCAAGTTAAATTCCATTTTCTTGTTGATGGAAGAAATCTATATCTTTGAACTATGCAAGAAAAGCTATAGAAACAAATTTGAGGCAGTGTATTCTTTGATTTATGAATTCAACCCAAACACCATCTGCTAATTCATCCGTTAAATTTTTTAATCCAACTACAATAACATATTACCAAATGTAATATACTGTCGATTATATTTACAATGCATATATGCAAGACTGCATGAAAACAACTTCCATTTCATTAAATTTGAATTAATGCTACTTGCATTATAAGAGAAGATATCAAGCACGCAAATCATTATATCTTACGCATGGATTAAATAAAAGAAGTTGATGGTTTATTGGGAACTGATAAGAGACCTTGGATATCCAACACCACGAAGAAATAATCATTTCAGCGAAGCTTAAGTGTTGTATAAATGGAATTGAAAAGTGTTGAAGGTGGGTATTGATTGAACGCCTTTATGAAGGTGTGTAAATGCAAGGTCTAGTCGTATATGAAAACTCTCAACCTCTTTATTAAATGTGACACATACAGTGACCAATCCCATCCTATGATCACTTAGGGATATTAAACTCCCAGCTTCCCTGCATGGAAATAAGTTCAGAGGGAACTGAAATACACCAGGTCAATTCATGTCATCAAACGACCTACTCAGAGGGTTTATAAATGTAATTGCCATCCACAAAGTAAGGTTGGAATTAACAGAAAGTTCCAAAAACATATCAGATCTCACAAAAAGCGCCCAAACAAGTGACATTAATAAAATTATCTAGTCCTATTGACCTACATAATACTTTTATGGTCATTCGCCAAAAGAGGAAAGGGAACAAAATATATGGTTCAGTAAAAACTAATGAATCCCTTAAGTTAACAAAAATAATATTACCTTATGGTTATGCACTTGATTCTATGAAATCTTATGGCGGACCTTTATAAATTATGAAAAAATCACCCTGTTTGAACATACTATCATGAGTTGTTTCCACCTTGTGGCCAAAAAGCGCCAATACTTGATAATCCATCTGAAGTTCCTTTATTGAGTGACCAAAGTGACAGTTATTTCCACACTAAAACTTCTTGGTAGACCCATAAAAATTACAGAGAACATATTTGTATGGGGTAGATTAATTGTAATTGTAGATTAGTTTTCCTAGGAGTTTCGACTTTCGAAAAGTCAAGAGAGGCCACTAAGGTCACAGTGGTCAGTTTCTCCACATATGTTTTCAGGTGGCTCGGACTGCATATTTAATCCAGTAACAGGTTCCCAAAAAAATTGATATTAAGATATGTAAATCAGCTGAGAATATTTAAAGAACTTTATTATGGTATCATGAATGCTTATTTTCATTGAAGGAAAAAAGAGAAAAACTCAAAGATTTTCATAGAAAAGGCTTTATAATTCCACAATCAAACCAGCCTAAGCCTTTAGTAAAAGTGGGCCTATTTATTGATGCTAATAAATATGCAATATTTGTCTTAAATATCATATCCTTAACCTTTATATAAGTTATAACTCTGAGTTTTAATATTTGGAAGAAATATAACGCAGCCTTGTCTACTTCATTCCAGGAAATTAGATATCATTGAATAAACCCTGATTGGAGGAGAATTTGATGAGGAGGTTAATGTGGGAGTCATTAGTAGGAATGATAGGGTCTTCAATAACCTCATAGAAAAATTGTTGTGATCTTAGATATGAATGGTTGGAAGACATGGGTCTGGGTTTCCAGGAAGTCGAATTCATAGGTTGAGTGCTAGAGTTTCAAGGTTTTGGATTGCATGTACCGAGATTTCTGATATCTAATGGAAGGATTCAACTATTGTTCATGTAAGATCTCGTTATTGTTGTCTTGTGATGATCAATGTAATTCCTAAATGTAAGAAACAATCTACAATTTATAAATGGATGGTATATAATGTTGAACATATCCCTTAGTCGCACAATGGGAATATTTTAACATGATGGAATCCTGTCTCATAAAAAAAAGGTAAAGACGAGACTTTAAAGAGAGGGAATGAAAATTATATTGAAAACAACACACGCATACAACCAAACGCAAATTACATCAAATAGTTTTCATAGGGAATTTGGAGACATTGTTGACTTAGAGTGGTATAATGTGAAATGAAAGAAGACTGGTCAATATGGAGTATAAGCTGCATTAAAGGCATTTGATGCTTCTCATCTTGGTGATGAAACTAGCAAGTTTTAACCAATCTTTGTGTTGAACAATTTCTTGATGGCTTACACTACTTATCTTGAAGGAATTCACTTTCAAATTGTTTTGGACCTAGTTCTCGCACCTTGGGGTAAATACGATTGCATTCGATAGTGGAATTTGAAAGTGATAACAGAAGCAAAGGAAAAATAGGATAACTAAAGATTTAAAGAAAGTAAATCTGCAGAATATTCCTATGGACAACGATTCTGAAATCAAAGTGCAAAGACAATTCCATAAAAACATGCATATTTTCAAATGTTAAGGTATGGAAATCAGAGCTATGGTAAATTTTTCCAAGATAGTGTATCTTATTATTATTAAGTATTAGAATGCAAAATGACCATTTCTTCTAAAAGACAAAGAAAAGATTTACTGATCAGAAGTAGCATTATCAATTCATCGATAGATTTTATGTTCTGTTATTTTCTTATGTCAGTCCTTTCCTGAGAGGCGAATAGCAATCGAAGTAGGTGCGAAGGTTTTTCTATGAACTTTCTAAAATCCATATAATTCTTTGGAGGAATATTATATATTACACTGGATTGAATGGTATTCAGGCTGAATTCTTTGAGTTTTACCAGGAGGTGGGAAATAAAGATCTATATGGATACACTAGAGGCCACTAATATTAAAAGTCAATGTTGTAAGAAAATATTGTATTGATGAAACTGTTTTTGAAAGTTTGAGACAAAATGAAATCGGTAAAATAGAGACCGTCGATAGTCGTAGAGGTTGTGAATTCTAACCAATGTTTCGAGAGCATGAAGTTAAGCAATGAGAAGGACGAGTCCTTCACAAAAACTACGTAGAAGCAAAACAATCCATCCAACATTTATTAATACTCATAGAAAATTGGTATCAACCATTTAGTACAAGTCTCAAGACTTTGTAACCAGCTGTTAACCATTAAAAGTTACAAAATTAAAAATTATATAGCATGGCGTAGAGTAGGAAATGACGTTGAAATTGATAATACCAACCATATACAGTCACAAATTTATGAACCAGATAGCAAGAAGTGGAAACAATTCTATGGAAGGAAAAGAAATGAAAAAAGAGAAACAAGTCTATTATCTCTCGTTATTTCCCCTTTGCATGAGCAATTCTCAAAATCCTAATCAGCAATGAGAAAAAGGATTCAATGAAAAATGGAATGAGAAAGGAAGATAAATTGGGGCTTTTATGATCTTTAAAACCTGTTCCATGAAGCCTAGGATGGCCCCATCTACACCCGCCCCCTACCACAACAATTAAAAAGGGAAGTATTTCCCTTGTATAGGGAGAATTCTCACGAGTTCAGATGAGCGCATCTTCGTACACTCTTATGCAGAGTGCGCTTCTGGAGCCAGAACCAGATTGGTAGGAGTGCTCGCATGCAATTCCGGTACTATTTTAGGCAATTTTATTGGTGAATGGGAGGACATGAATGGAGCAAAATGATGAAGCCAGAAGATAGTAAGCTTATTATAGAATCGAGAAGTATTTGTCAAGTTGATGGTACAAATCTAAAAATTTGGTCCTTACATTGTATGCATCCTTTTTTGTACAGCGGGTTTGTAAGAATGGAGAAAGAAACCAGGCTTCCAACAAAATGGCTTGCATTTATAGATATAGGCTAACACCAGGTTTATGTTACACCAAGGAAAGAAATTAGATGGAATGGAATACAAAACTATGACTCGGAATTTTATGTCGCTCCCACAAGATGATATTTTTAACATCTTTTCTACATTATATCGAATGAAATCATGATTTGGCTCACAAAAAGAAGAGATATACTTCACAAAGGGTAGAACTATGACCAGCATGAATTCATGCCACTTTCCCAAGAGAAATAACTTAAAAGTAGAAAACATGAAGAGTTAACTAGATATATCAAACTACTATGTAACCATTTTTTAGGATCATAAATCTTGGTAAATAGAGAGTTGATTAAGTGCAACATTAATTGCCGATTGTTTTGTACAGAATTCTATACAATACCTGGACTATAACAACCCAACCCCTAAAAAATTATCAATATAAATTTCAATTAGTTGAATGCTTTGGATGTAAGAAAAACCCTTGAAAGTTGAGACATCTTTGTTGTCTTGATAGAGGAATCATCTTAGATAGACATAAGAATATTGCATGCTATTGAGTTTAACTGAGTTGGTAAAATTTACATGCATCCACCCATAAATGTAAAAGTTGTGTGAATTAACATAAATGTATTTATTATTGTTGAGATGTCAGTTGTTTATTATATATGTCTCTCTTGCAGATAAGGCCGCGCAATATATATGACCAAAGACTACCCATAATGACGTCTAGACAAATATACATTTATCCATTTAACATCGCCTCTGAAATATATTCTTAAGTAGTTGGTTCCACGATTCCATGAGAAATATGGAAAAAGGGTTGATTAATGTCCTTGCCATCCCATATATATGGAAACTAATAAGCTGGATCACCATAGTTCAAATCAATAGACAATGCTGTAAGGACTGCAAATAGAGATTGTAACAAATTTTACCAAGTGTAACATCCTCAAAAATTCACAAAAATTTAAAATTTTTCTATGTGATATTAAATGCTAAATCATAGCCAGAATGCTAGTTTAATAATTAACTTTAGTCATGTTGAAAACTTAGAAGCTAATTCTCTTTGGTTAACTATAACTAAAAGGCTACAGAATTTTACTTCTTAACTTGTAAGTCACATGCCATTAACATGTAAGTCACATGCCACTAACTGCATTCAATCTATATTGATTTTAGTCTTGAATAAACTGTTTATCAAAAGTTAAAGAGTTTCAAATTATTGAATTCAAATCATTGGCTTGTTTGTAAAAATGTGTATGATTCTAATCATTATTTTCTTTTCTTACTCAAGGGGCTTGAGGTTAGCCCTAGGCTTAATTAGCTTTTCTTAAAGTTAACCTAGATCTGATGCTTATACATGATTCATAGATAAAAACTTACTTCAAAGTTTACGATGTAAGAATTTAAGGCTCGGAAAACTAAACTAGTAATCTTTAGGTTTAAGCTTCAACTACCATGGTGACTCTATTTATTTTCTAAACATCGAAGAGTAGGAATTCCTATGGCTATAGTAGGGAATATTTATCAAACATGTTTTTAGTTGTTATGGTACTAGAAGCATGAATACATTAATAGTGTGTTATAACTATGCTCCTAGAACTTTTCTAAACCCTAAAATTACCATTATTATTTTGGAAACTAAAACTAACTACAAAATAACAAACGTGGGCATATATTCGATGCATAAAAATAACAATTACCTCCTAACTAAAACCTCAAGGTGCATAACATAATAACTATAAACTAGTTAAAATATTCAACATGCATACAATAATTTGTGTCTTTCTTAACAAAGTGTTAGTATTACTTTACATACTTTGCACGGTTTAACGTGCATGTTCAAAACCATATCAATACCAAAAAGAATTTTGAAAGTAGTGGAATCTACGTGGTGGATGATTGCTAGGTGGAGGGTTTTTGGTGTTAAACTCTAAGAAGTAGCATTCAAGTTGATGCATTTTCCCTTAAACAATTGGTTGTTTTTGGGAAGGAGTAGGCCGACATGCCCTCGACCTCCTATGTTCTCTACAATGGTTGTTGTACTTGTCTGGGCCATGGTGTTATCGAGCTTGTTACTATAGTTCTTCACCATTATTGTTTTCTTTGAGCTCGGTGTGGAGTTAGGAGGTTTAATGCTAAAATAGGTAAGTCACATCAAATCCTCCAACCATTTCTTTTTTCTTCTATTTATAACTAATCTACTTAATAGACACCTTTTAACATTATTTTTTTTATGGTAGGTGAAAATATAAAGTCAAAAGTTGAAGGCGTTTTTTTTGAAGGTGAACGGTGTGAGAATGAAAGGCTCAGTAAGCCTCGGTCCCAACTTTGGGTTCCCTTCGTTGATTGTGTTTGTGGTGATACCGATGGTGCTTGTGGATTATTACTATGGTTTCCAAAATACTTATGGAAAATTTGTTGTTTTGTTTTGGAATAGTGATGGAGGCAGTATGGTCATCTTTAGTGATAGCCCTTTGGATTTTACAAATGAGCTACAACTCTTGTAATATTGATTTAGGGTAAGAATATTACGGTTCCACGGTTTTGTAATAGTTGTGAAAACTATGATTAAGTTATGTGGACGCTTTCTAGGCCTCATTTTCAGCTACTCTAACTCTTTCGTGGCTGGGAATGTGTTAGGGCATTTTGGTTTTAAGAGTCGAACCATGTGGTGACTATAATGGTTAAATTCTTGATAAATTGAAGACTCTGTTTATAATTATTTTGTTTTTAAGAGGAAGAGCTTACGGCTGTAGTATAAATATTTGTTGGCATTTTTTTCCTTTTGTATTTTGAGTTACTAAGTACATTCACCTCTGTAAACAGTTTTTGTGTGATGACAACAAGAGGTTATAAATTATTCTAAGGCTGTCACTGGTTTAAGGTTTAAGCCATTGCCAATTTTAGTTGTTTGAAATTATGTTTGTAAAAGAGAGACTCTAAACGATTAACTTAGGGTTTTTTTAGTAAAGAGTTTTGATATTTAGGTTAATAGGTTAACTTTTAATTTTTGATAATTGTATAAGCAATATTTAGATTTTGATAGTTTTCCTTTTAAATTGGAAGAGCTCCAAATCTATCATTTTTCATAAATAGGTTTTGTAAAGGGATATGAAAGTTTATAGTAATAGAGTAGGGTTATAAAAAGAGTTTACAATTAATATTAATAGAGTTATATTGATTATTTACACCTTGGTTTACTAGGTATTTAAATTATGTACTATAATTCAATAGGTATTATAATTCTAGCCATTATCAGTCTTTTAAGTGACCATCAAGAAATTTTGTGTGATATGTTTAGAAAGAAACATTTGAGGTCAGAGTACAAAAGTTAAATATTGAAGTTAGGATAGATGGTAAAATATTAACTCTGCATTATTTACTATACTATGTCTAGAATATAGGTTTATAAATTAAGTTTTAGAGTATTATAATAATGAATGGTTTTTCTTTATTAAGTGTAGATAAATGGAATTGTATTACAGTAATTGTTAGTGTATTATACCATACACAGTTTACTCAGAGTGTGACAAAAGCTTATTATAATAGACTCTATGTAATATTCTTAGAGGTTTTTGTATAAAACTTTAAGTTCTAGAAATTGATTATTATGATAATTAGATGGAAAAATAACATTAAAAAGCTTCCAATGTTAAAACTATTACTTGGATATATTGCTGGTAACTTATGAGAAGAAAAGATTGTTGCTTTATTTATACATAAACTCTTCAATTCGATAATAGTTCAGATCATTTTATTGATGTATAATTATTCATATCTACAGCTAAACAATCCTTCTGTACGAGAGTATGTCATCGTAAGATGAGTGAAAAAATGCATAATTAAATTTTACTCATTAATCAATCATTTCTAATTCTAAACTTATTTATTTTGATAATCACATACAAGAAAACTTTTCTGAATAAATTGTAGACTTAAGCATTCTACTAGCAGATTCATGGTATCTAAGTAATAATAGAAAAACTAAACATGATTGCTTCATTCTAGTAATTTACTTAAACACAAATAAATAAGATAACACAATGGAACTTGGTAATTTGTAGAAGATACAAACAACCCAATGATCATATTCCTTCCAACCTTTTCCTGAAGATAACTCAATTTCTTGTCTTAGGACCCCTGAGCTTTTCCACTGATCCACGAGGATGAATGCAATGTGTGAAGAAATGGGATTAAATACCCTTGCAACTCAATAGAAGTACTTAAAAGTAGTACTTCTATCCTCAGTAGTAAAGAACTCAACTATCAAGTTGCACTAGTTCTGAATGCAATCTTAACACTCAATCCACTTCTAAATTTCCCCTCATCCAATCTCTTGTGTTCCTTTCTCGACATCAGAAATTTCACAAGGTAAGAATTGAATAGCCTCCTGTTGAATTTGATGGATAGATATGTGCATGCACTACAACAAATCCTGGAATTAGCATCCCATTTAGCGTCGCTTTTTAGTGTAATTTTTTTTTACATTGAGTGGTCAAACTAGACGCTAAATGGCACGCATCATGGACAAAACATAAAGTGCCTCAAAAAACATCTTTTTTTGCTACGAGAATAGTGTCCAAATTTTCTTCCTAAACATCGTCAAGGTTTGCTTCCTAAATAATGTCTTATTTTTCTTCCTAGCAAATATCCGCTTTTGCTTCTTAAATGACATCCCTGTTAGTGTAATATTTGTATCCTCAATAACACCATGTTAGCCTCCAAATTAGCATCCAATATTGCATCCATTTTTGCTACCACTTTAGCATCCCAATTTGCACCATGTTTTACTTCCAAATATGCGTCAATTTTCACTTCCAATTTTGCACCAATTTTTGCTTCATTTTTTGCGTCGTGTTTTGCGACCAAAATGACGCCAATTATTTCTTCTATTGTTGTACCATATTTTGCTTCCTATGTAGCGTCATGTTTTGCATCCAAAGTAACATCTTATTTTTCTACCATATCAACGCCATGTTTGGATTCATCATTAGCACCACATGTTGCATCCTTTCTAATGCGTAGTTTCACATCTTATTTTGATACCACATGAATGCCATGTTTGGCTTCATCATTAGCGCCATGTGTTGCATCTTTTTTAATGCTTAGTTTCACATCTCTCATTTTTTGGTCACTAATTTAGTCATTTTTAGTAATTTTATATACAAATCTTGGTCATTTTGTTTGGCCACTTATCTCTCATTGTTTGGTCACTTATCTCTTTTTTTTTGTTAGTAATTTAGTTGTTTTTAACTAATATTGTAATATCATTAGGGCATGGAGGAATCAAACCACCAACCTCCTCCTTGTAAGGTAGACACTCTTCCATTGAGCTAGCACCCTTTAAGAATTTAGGAACCTAACTTACTGTTGATGTATATGTAACTTCGGAATGTATTCTTATATGTATTTTATATATTGTAACCCGATGTTTATTCCAGGATGTTTCTATTATGTATTTGAGTC
>LPNX010367660.1:191649-203605 GCA_001517045.1 Pseudotsuga menziesii
ACAAGAACTAGGGATTCCTATTTTGTGGATCTTTATCCACATATTTTCAGCAAAAGTATGCTAGGATGACTCTCCTTTGAAGGGTGCATCTTTCTGTCGATGCGGAATTCAATTTCAATAATTTTTAGTTTCGATGTGGAAATTAGGGCTTTCTAGAGAAGAGCAATTTTTGGGTGAGACCAGCATAGGATTGTTCTCCTCATCAAAACCGAAATTTAGAGACCTGGATCAAGAAATTTGGTTGGGTAAATCTCCGAGAAAGTCAAACCCTAGTTTGACCCCTAGCTAGGAGAAACCCTAAATACTAAAACTGCTAAGTTTTGGTATACTCACTATATTCCGAGATTGACGAAGTCTCGGAATCTAAAACTTTCAAGGGCTGAATATAAGATCTTGATGAACACTGTGTCCAAAGTTCAGCCTCTGATTCGCTATATTCTGGGAGATATGATCTCTCCAAGTTAGGGTTCCATCCTCTTCCAGAAATCATCCATAAACAGGACACTTGGGAAAAATTGCAATATCATGGGCTACAGAGGTCCAAATGGAATTCCTAAAGATGTTACCGAAAGGGCACAGACTTTACTTTCTGTGATCCGAATATCAGACTCAGAAGATGAATGAGGGACACGTGGCAGGCCGTACAACTTCGTTGTTCTGAACAGTCCTGTAACAGGTCACCTTGGGAAAATGATCATAAATCCTAAATGGTTAAACCAATTCTGATGAAACCTACGGTGTTGGATCAGGAACATGCGATATTACCTCAGTGAAAACGTTTAGACATAGAAGAGCAGTAATTTCAGAGATATCACAGAAACAGTAACAGGCATTTCTGGAGAAGAAATCAGAAAATTAGGGCTTCCTGTTCCGGGAGCTTCCCTCCACTGTTTTCAGAAAAGAAGTACATTGGACAGCTCCATTTTAAGAGATATATATGTTCATCCAATCAGATCTGAAAGATTCCAATTTTTGAAAATTAGGGTTTATGCGACAAACTCTAGATCAACAAACTCTGGGACAAGGGCAGACACCTCAAATCGGTAAGATCTAATCCTTTGCTATTTCCATTTGAGGTTCTCATTTCAAAATGATAAGCTTGGTGAAGTTGACAACTTCCAAGCATAGAAGTATTTTATCTCTCTGGATTGGACACCTACATGAGTATAGAGGTTCCAGTTTCAGAGGGAGATGAGGCCAAAGAAGACATCATGCTCATGCTGGAGAGGATGATGAACCATCCAAAAAGAGATCCAGACATGAAAGTGAAGATTCTTCAAGCGAGGATGAATATGTTCTGATATCAACTCTCACAGGTAACATTATTCATGGAAGTGATGATTGGCTTATAGAGAGTAGGGCTTCCAAACATATGACGGGATTCAAGGAATCTTTTGTGAGACTATCAGAACATGAATGACTAGGAGATGACTACCATTGTCCAATAAAAGGTAGTGGGGAATCTTCATACAAGCTATACTCTGGTAAGTCTCTAACAATGAAAGAAGTATTGTTTGTGCTAGGATTGAAGAAGAACCTAATCTCCATTTCAGCATTGATGCAAAAGGAATGCAAGCTGCATTCATAGATGGTCAAGTCATCATGTGACCAAAAGGAAAGACTATCGATGACGCGGTAGTGATTGAAGAACAAGAAGGAGGCTTGTACAAATTGAAGGGCCATCCAGAACAAGCCTTGATCCATGATACGATAGAGCCAAATGAGCTTTGGCATAGAAAACTTGCACATGTGCACTACAAAGCAAATTTGTTGAAGGTCTTCCAGAATTTCAAGCTATTTGAAGGGAAGAACAACTTGAAGCGGTAAAATAAGCGGTGAAGAATGCAGAAGTGGTGATGGCCACCTTGAATGACCTCCCAGGATCGTGTAATTCATTCATTCAAGGAATGTGTTCCAGAAGGAAGTGATTACTTTCATCAAACTTTGAGAAAAAGAAGAAGCTCTACCCATAAGAAGAGAAGATAAGACAGGAGCATTTGAAGATCCGGCTCTCACCATCCCAAGAAGATCCCTCAAGCAATGAGGAATATGAAGAACTCAACTCTTGAAGAACCTCTTATCCACCTCAGCATTTGGATAAGAAACGATGCGACTATGAATGAAGAAGACGATGAAGCTGAAGGCTCAAGAAGGAGTCTACCCTCGAAACAAATAAAGATAAGTATTCAATTGTCATTTCATTATATTATTTTGTTATGCATTTGTTTATATTCAGTTGTTGTATTATGCATGATAGGATGTTTGCATTAATGACAACATACTACTAATATGCATGTGATGGGTAAGTAGCTCATGGTGCTATACAAATTCTCCATTGCTACTTATCTAGAATGAAACCTCGTTGCTGACATATTGGATTAGTGCACAATCTCAATGTTGTCCTGGTAGAGATGGAAGGCATCTAGAAAGTCTCAGTGAGATATGGATGAATGTTGTATTGGCTAAAGTAGTTGCATGATCATATATTTGTGCATAAGAATTTTCCAGTATGAATTTTCCTTATGAAATGTTTCTAACCATGCAAATGCATTTGACTTGTAGGAAAGATCGCATACATAATCGCTTACAAGCAAAGAAGAATGAAGACTTGTTTCGAAGAACAAGTGACGACAGTTTCAAGACAAAGAATAATACGATGAATGCAGTGACATCATTGATGCATAACCTTTTAGTTCAAGAAGAATGATGTCAGGGTGTATTATCGAGACTTGAAGATGAAATTCTATACACTAGATGGATGCATAGAATACTAGTAGCATAGGAAGCTACTTGTCACTCTGGTACAGAATGTTTTCAGTGCATAGAGCACAGAAGATAGAGGGAGTATGATGCTCCTCTTCAGAGGGAGTGACTACAGAATATCTTAAGGTTCGACATGGTACAACAGGATGAGCAGATTACTGATGACTCTAGGCTTTACTGAGAGTAAAGTGGATTCCAACCTTTGCTCCAAAGTTGAAGGTGGAAGACCAGTGATGCTCCTGTTATGTGTCGATGCACTACTGTTCTAGGTATGGAGGTGTGGCAGAGTGTAGATGGAATCTTCCTTGGACAAGGGAAGTATGCAGTAGAGATCCTGAAGAGGTTCAGGATGATGGACTGCATGACCACACCTATGGAATCAAACATGAAGCCATTGAGTGATGCTTCGTCAAAGTCGATTGATGCTACGATATATCGTCAGATGATTGGGTCCTTGATGTACCCGAGACTAGATATTTGGGTTGCTACGAACACATTGAGACATGTTCACCTGATGGTTGCAAAGCACGCAGGGGGTACAGTTGATTATGGACTCATGTACGATGCGAATCAGAAGATTAACCTGGAAGGTTATGTTGATTCAGATTGGGTAGGCAGTGCCGTCGACAGGAAGAGTACTTCAGGATGTTGCTTCAGTATGGGATCAGGTGTGATCTCTTGGTTTATTAGGAAGCAATCCTGTGTGGCACTGAGTACAGCTGAAGTAGAGTATGTCGCAGCTTGTTCAGCTAGTTGTGAGGCAGTATGGCTGCAGAAGCTACTGTCTGATATATTTGATCTCCAGTTGGATGCTACTTGTATACATTGTGACAACCAGAGTTGCGTGAAGTTGTCAGAGAATCCAGTGTTCCATGACAAGTCGAAGCATATCGAGATCAAGTATCACTATATCAGGGATATGGTGCAGAGAGGAGCAGTGAAGCTCCTGTATGTTGCGACGGAGAAACAGATAGCTGATGTATTGACGAAGCCATTGGCTAGGCTGAAGTTCGAGTACTTCAGAGAGAGACTTGGTGTTCTCCAGATCGAGGCTTCCTCCCAGAGACAGTGATGTGTCCCAAATCCATTCTGACGAGGAGGTCAGATGTAAGGGCTGATCCATTCTGTCATGGTGAGAGGATTCAGTTCCTTCCATGTCAGATATGAGTGCTGAGATTGAAAGCCATTTTGACGAGTAGGTCAGATGTAATGACTGTGCCATTCTGTTCATGGCTAAAGGATTTAGTTCCTTCCATGTCAGATGTAAGTGCAGAAATCTCTCCTCATTATGGGTGAGAGTCTTCCATCATTGTGGCAGAGGTGGCTCCTGCCTGGATGGGATTGTGCCATTCTGACGAGTAGGTCAGATGTAAGGGCAGTGCCATTCTGTTCGTGGCTAAAGGATTTAGTTCCTTCCATGTCAGATGTAAGTGCAGAAATCTTTCCTCATTGTGGGTGAGAGTTTTCCATAATTGTGGCGGAGGTGGCTCCTGCCTGGATGGGATTGTGCCATTCTGACGAGCAGGTCAGATGTAAGGGTAGTGCCATTCTGTTCATGGCTAAAGGATTTAGTTCCTTCCATGTCAGATGTAAGTGCAGAAATCTCTCCTCATTGTGGGTGAGAGTCTTCCATCATTGTGGCGGAGGTGGCTCCTTCCTGGATGGGATTGTGCCATTCTGACGAGCAGGTCAGAGGTAAGGGTAGTGCCATTCTATTCATGGCTAAAGGATTTAGTTCCTTCCATGTCAGATGTAAGTGCAAAAATCTCTCCTCATTATGGGTGAGAGTCTTCCATCATTGTGGCGGAGGTGGCTCCTGCCTCGATGGGATTGTGCCATTCTGACGAGCAGGTCAGATGTAAGGGCAGTGCCATTCTGTTCATGGCTAAAGGATTTAGTTCCTTCAATGTCAGATGTAAGTGCAGAAATCTCTCCTCATTGTGGGTGAGAGGTTTCCATAATTGTGGTGGAGGTGGCTCCTACCTGGATGGGATTGTGCCATTCTGACGAGCAGGTCAAATGTAAGGGTAGTGCCATTCTGTTCATGGCTAAAGGATTTAGTTCCTTCCATGTCAGATGTAAGTGCAGAAATCTCTCCTCATTGTGGGTGAGAGTCTTCCATCATTGTGGCGGAGGTGGCTCCTGCCTAGATGGGATTGTGCCATTCTGACGAGCAGGTCAGATGTAAGGGTAGTGCCATTCTATTCATGGCTAAAGGATTTAGTTCCTTCCATGTCAGATGTAAGTGCAGAAATATCTCCTCATTGTTGGTGAGATTCTTCCATCATTGTGGCGGAGGTGGCTCCTGCCTGGATGGGATTGTGCCCTTCTGACGAGTAGGTCAGATGTAAGTGCAGAAATCTCTCCTAATTGTGGGTGAGAGTCTTCCATCATTGTGGCGGAGGTGGCTCCTGCCTGGATGGGATTGTGCCCTTGTGACGAGTAGGTCAGATATAAGTGCAGAGCCATTTCACAGATGGTAGTTGAGGTGTCCTACCATGCTGGTGAATATAAGTGCTGAGCCATTTCACAGATGATAGCTGATGTGTCCTATCATGTTGGTGAATGTGAGTGCTGGGCCTTTCTCATGTGATTGTAGTTTACTACATGACCATATGTGAGTGCTGGGCATGCCTTTATGACGAGCAGGTCAGATGTAAGTGCTGGGCGAAGACCTACATGAGAGTAGGCCTACAACCAACATGAAAAAGGGCTGGCTCTGTAGAACTTCCTATGACGAGATAGTACACACATGATGATGACCAGTGGAGATCCAGATCGAGCTATGATCTAGATCCAGCATTGATGATCTAGATCGAGTGATGATCTAGATCCAGTCCAGTGATGATGATCCAGATCGAGTGATGATCTAGATTCAGTGATGATGATCTAGATGGAGTGATGATCTAGATCCTGTGATGATGTCCTATGATGATCCAGATCCAGATGACTTGAATATGAATATGACTTGAAGACGAAGAAGACTTGATGACAGAGATGACTTGAAGATGAACATGATCCAGTGATACAGAGAAGAAGACCAGTGCTGAAAATTGTGTCGAAAGAATACCTTCCTAGTTAAGAGGGAGTGTTGATGTATATGTAACTTTGGAATGTATTCTTATATGTATTTGATATATTGTAACCCGATGTTTATTCCGGGATGTTTCTATTATGTATTTGAGTCATATTGTCTTACCCCGATGTTCCGATCGGGAGGATTATTAATGTAAACAAGTCTTGTCAAGTCATTAGGTAAATCCCCACAGTTTCGGGGCACTTGGGTTATTATACACTAATTAAGGTGTAGGATCGAGTAAGTAATTGTAAGTTAAGCCTACATGGTTGAGTGCACTTCAAGTCAACGGAAGAATATAAATAGAGAGTGAGAGTCTCTTTATTTATCACTTGTGAATTACATCACTTGCTCTCTCAAGTGTGGTGCACCTTTGGAGAAGGAAATACTTTGGCTTGACAGAAGACAGAAGGTTGCTGTTGTGTTGGGAGGTCATCTTACTGTTTTGGGATCACATCTTGTGGTGATACTATCTTAGAGGAAGTTGAGGGGTTTTCTCCATTTATGGTTTCCCCTCCTAAAATATTTGTGTCTCTTGTCTCTCGTGATGTGCTTATGTGATTGTTGTGCTTGTTATTCTCTCAGTGAAAAGATCTTAACATAATGCTAGCTTAAATGTTGAAAAACTAACACTTACATAGTCCTCTATAATGGTAAAAAGGATTAATGCATAACTGAGTATCTAATGGTCAGAAAATGATGATGGGTTGTATAAGTTCACAATATTTGATTAGGCATGTTATGAAATCCATAAACCTTTTCTAGGAATTTTGAACAAAACTCAAGAAATTGGCTTAATGGGATTGGAAAAATCACTATTCCCTAGAAACCATTATGTTTGTTTAAGGTTTAATATTTAATCATACTCCATTAAGAGACCCATGATAAGAGGACATGAAGACACATCCTTAAATGAGTATACAATGATATTCAAGCAAAATAACCATTCTTTACACCATATTGCAATGAGCGGGTACTGCTGTAATTTTAAGTCATCAACACACTATATAATGATTCTAAAGCTTGGAAAAAATGATTGTAAGAAACCTCAGTTTATAAATACCTTTATTTTCAAGAGAGAATAGGACTTGTATAGAAATGGAAATGATTGTTGTGTATGATTTTGACACTCGAAAAATTTATATCAGCACTTGACTCTTAGAACATTTTGACACTTACTAATGATACAAGATTGGAATTGATTTGATATTTGTTTTTATTACAGTAATGTTTTGAAGGATTAATGTTTCACCGCAATGTGCTAATCTCAAGTGATTTCAATGAATGTTTTCGACATTCATGTTTCATTAACATTTTACTCTTTGCACAGTACTGTGTGATCCTAATATTTATTAAGTATAGAAAATGTTGAATTGCAAATTTGAGAAATGGAGTTATTTCAATCCTTAACAAATGTGGTTAAAATGAATTGAAACAACTGGCACTTAAAAATGAAGGACGAGATACCGGAGACTAATCACATCCTTGAGTTGATTGAAAATGATAGTGTCAATCATGTTTAGGGAATTTAAACAAACTCGTGTATTTCTTAGTCAACAAGAGAATTGAAAATTAGCCAAATTAAATAATTACAGGAATAATTGATGGAGAAAGATGAGAACCTTGTGGTGAAAGCAATGGAAATATGTGCTTAGCTTGAGCAGTTACTATTCAGCTGCCAAATATTGGAGATCTCTTTTGTACATGTGTTTCATATCAAGTAAATTCTTTGGCTGGTTAGTTAGAGACATGAAGTTCATCACACTCGATAATTTAAAGGAAGTGTATTTAGTGACATCGGCTCGGTCACTCACTTTAGTGTGAATCCAAGAGTGGCTATAACATTTTAATGTGAGCACAACCATATATACACACCCACCTCCAAAAATAGTAGCTACTCTTCCCAAAAAGGTTTCTCATATAAGATAAATGGCACCCCCAAAGGCAATAGGCAATGGTGTTTATCCAAATCCTTTGTAGTGGAAACAAGATTACCAAAGGATTTCCAAGTGAAAATGGGAAATTTGTTGGCTTCTTTGAGAGAAAAAAAAGGTGGAGGTCATGCAAAAGTAGTTGAAACTGAGTTGAATGGACTCAAATGTGTGCTTAGGAACATGAATGCTAAAGTGAGAGGTTTCTTCTTCTAAATCCAGAAATTAAATTCTCTTACCCTATGTTTCTTTCCCTTAACTACCAATCAACATAATTTGCTAAAGTACTTCAGAACTAGCCTTTGATTAAAAGACGATGACAAACTATTCCTAGGGTAAAGTTTTAGCTCTAGCTAAAAGGCCCTCTATTTGATTTTATTCATAATATCTAAATATTTTGGGGAGCTAAATAGATCCATGGTTACATGTTGAAGAACATATTTCAAAGAGTACAATTGACCTACAAAGCAAAAAAAAATTGAATTTTTTTACTTTTATACAAAAAGATATTTTTTACTACAAAGTAACATAAATCATGTAGAAAAATAAATAAAATTCTAATCGGATTCATTATAGTTGCAATATAATATTATTCTCATCTTGATTGTATTTGTAATCCTGTGCAAAATATGCTCAAATTTAAAACCATTTAAACTAAATAATTGACTCACCTTCATGTTGATCCAAATGTTTTGATGTAGTGTATCAAAGCTTGTGTCGTGTCATGTCCTTTGAGGGTACAAGCCATTCAAATGTATAAGATATACTATATGAGTTTACATACTTTTCTATAGTCACCTGCAACATATCATGCCATTCCCTGCATGCATGATCATGATCAGCACAACAAGTATGGAAGCCATTGCTAAGAGACTCATGTGGATTCCACTCACCCACACATTTCCATTTGAGAAATTAACCTCATTACTTATAAAGCTAATTACCTCGGTCTTCCACTAGCACATGAATATTCCAACCAATATTAGTTAGTTTTATCTTAGCCGCGAAGGTTAAAAACATTCAAGCTTAGCTCACAATAATTTTATGGGATGAAACTTGACCATACAAGGAAAGGAGCCTACATGACCATAACATTATTTTAAATGACCTGGTTTTATTTTAGTTTCGTAATAAGTTGTGGAATTCAAACATACTTGGAGGTTGACTGGCGTTGGCGTGGAGATCACTGTGACTGTGACAGTAAGCATGACCCCATATGTGCATGTTCATGTACATGCAGGTGAACAGGAAATTGAGTGTATTAACTCAATATTCAAGTTCAAGATACTTTTTACAATGAATTTCCAAATGCAACTTCAAATGAAAAAAGCTATTAATCAAACAGCAGGAGAATATCACCCTCTTTAGAGCTTGTGCAAACTGACTAGCTTGAGTGTCATTATCTTCTAGCTTTTTATAGCTCTCAACAATTTGTGACACTACACAAAGATGGACCATTAATCTCTCCTTTGAATGAATTTCAACCCTATACACAAAGGCACCGTACAAAATCAATATTAGATTGAACTAGTTTTAAGGATGAAAAATTCCCTTGACATGGAAAACTAGACAAGGTCAAGAACATCTTCTAGGAGTGTAAGCATTGTAAACACTGTCAAAGTATTGTTCATGGTCATATAGAAAATGATATTGTCAAACTCAAATGTTTAAAACAAATAGTTAGAACAAATCAACAGTATACTTGAAGAGTAAATTAGTGAGGATACACATGAAAAAAACATACAAACAAAATTTAAAGCCAAAGAACATATAATGAGGGTGGCTGAGACAAAAATGTTGCATAAGTAACAAATTCCAAAGTATAAGATTCACTGTCAGAAAGGCATGTTCACAGTTGATTATTCCACCCATAAAGGAAAAGACAAATAAAAGAGGATAAAGCAAAAGAAGAAAATGTGAAGTAAAAGCCATCCACCATGGTATAAAAATCAATCTATCCTAAAAGAAGAACCTTCGACTGTGTTGACTTGTAACCTATTTTTTTGAAACTTCATAATGAGGACTAAATTGACATATTTTGGAAAAAAAATATGACAATACATGTTATAGCTCAACATGACACATTTCTGCCTATGACCACTTTCCCATGATTTCGTCGCATGTTGACACTTCCATGACGACACTTCATGAAAGTCACTGAATGTCACTGAAAAAACACCTATCTTGGAGGACCCATATCTTGAGTTCCGTAACTCCGTTTGACCTTATTTCCGCATCGTTGGAAAGGTATTTCAGTTAGCTAAAACTTTCCAGAAGACACCAAAGTCTGAAAATGCCCAGAAACACCCTTAAAATGCGTTTTTTTTTTCTATATGCGACTTGCCTTAAGGCAAACCCGCGTATGATACGCAAGTTGCTCTATATGATACCCGCGTATGCCTTATATACGCTACTTTATTTATTAGCAACCCGCGTATGACACGCGACCTTTCTGTAGAGCAACCTGCATGTATTTTTCATGTACGCGACTATCCATTTATGCAATCCGCGTATTCCTCATTAGAATATAAAAACACGCCTTTTGAGTTAGTTTGGGTAGTTATGCAACTGACTCCTTCAGTTGTAACCACTTTGGCTTCATCCCTAACTCTTCTTCAGCATATAAATAGAGGTAGGGAGGTCCATGAAAGAGGACTTGAATTTATGCATTGTTATGCTGGAGGAATCGGGACTCTCTTTGCCCACACCTTTGCCCTGGAGGTCTTTTCCTTGTGTTGCAGAGCTTGGAGGCCGAGTTCTTTGGAGAAGAGAAGCAGCAGAACCAGATCAAGGTTTCGTGAGGTGCCAAACTTGAAGAGAAGGTATACTTGTACTTGTTTTCAAGATTAATAAAGATGTGATGTCCTTCTTCTTCCCAAATCATTGTTCAATGTGTGATTGAATCTCTGTTTCTGATCATATGATGCTGTTAATCAGATTATTATTTCAGATTTATTTGATTATCATTTGTTTATATGTGGTCATGATGGTTTGAGGAAGGTATAACTTGTTTTGCAGGTCTCTTGGAGCGAGAGGAGCAAGAAGAGGATTGAAGAGAAAGCTTGGACCAGCCTTCAGTTTATCAGGTGTGGACCTTTCTCATCCCTAAACTTACTGTTATATGCTTGTTGAACATTGTGCATCTCTCTTTCAACCCCAGTACGTTGATGGCCTCTTAAACCCTAGCCATAGGACACTTTCTTTTAAAACAGAACTGGCGACTCCGCTGGGGACTAGCCTTGTCTGTTTGGGGTTTTTCTCTTGATTTCTTTCAGCTTTTGCATTGTTTCAAGTCCTTCTTGCCACTTAGGAACACCTTTTCAGTATGATTACACACTTCCCCTGCCTTCTTAGGGTAGTTTTTGACCTTTTTTGGGATTTTGCTACCTATGCGCAGGTTCCTGTTCTAGACAGTCGCGAATACAGTCTTGTATGCGCGGGTTGCTGCATGGAACAGCCCCGTATCATTCGTGACCTACCCTTATAGACAGTCGCGTATATACCTGGAAGTTAGGATTTTTTAAGTCAGTTTTTGCTTGTTCCCTTCTTCAGGTAATCCCTGTTTGTGAGTGGTGTCTCTTTATGAATGCTGTGTAGCTTGTCTGAAGACTTTTGGTGATCACCCTACCTGCTTTTTCAAAAGCCTTTGAGTCTTTTTGCTTGGAGGAATTCTCAGTTGTCTACTTTATTAGATCCAAGTTTGCTCAAAGCACAGTGCATTTCTTGGTGCATGGTAGGTCTATTAAGGTCTTCTGTGGGTGCATGAATCCAGGGATTTTGTGTCATTCTGTTTGTTGTTCTTTATCTATGTGGTGAGCCCCTTTATAGCATTAGGGTTTTCTCTTTGCTCTTTCACCTGTCTCCTTTGCTTGGTTTGTTTTTTGGCTTATGTTTCTGATCAGCCTCTGTTAGTGGTCTTTGTTTGATTTCAGAAGCTTGTGGGTATTGTTTTCCTCCTTCTTTTGTTGGTTTACTTTACCTGGCCAAAGTTGTTGTCTTGTCTCTTATACAAGCCTTTCTTCCAAGTAGGGTTTATACTCACTTTAGAGCACTCTAGAGTTTGTTTGGTGGTTGTTTGGCAGGTTTCCTTTTGTTTTGTTCTTTTTATCTACATGCTTTGCTTTGTAGGTAGTTTTTCTTTTGCACTTATAAAAGAAAATTAAAAAAGAACTTTTATTTCTTGCTT